>JAVLVB010000591.1:552446-575864 GCA_032876305.1 Orestias chungarensis | reverse complement strand
GGGGGGGGGGGGGGGGGTAGTTAGGGTAGGGGGAGACCGCCCCCCTGCTGCTAAAACCCAAAACATCAGTGAGAGCAGAGAAGACTTTGGAGCAAGAGCTCAGCAGTGACAGCTAGGAAAATCGATTTGTCTGATTAATCTCTCACATAAAGCTATAAATGCCCAATTTTCGACTTTTTTGACATTAGATTTGTGGATCCTCTTTAAAATTCACCAATGGTAAAACTAATCCTCCCCTCTTTGTCAGGTTAAACAGGTCTCTGGGGCAAACTTTAGTTTGGAGGAGGCTATTTTAACGTACCAAGCTAAACACGGTTTAATATTTTTTTAGTAGCCTGGGTACCAATTGAGTCATGCTTGCTTGCAACACAGACACCAATTGTTGTCGCAAACAGAAAATTTGCTTTTCTGGAGGTCGGGTCCCATGTTCCCTTTTCCTCCATCCACTTCGTCCTCAGTCCTTTCTAGAAGGCCTATGGACGAAGTATGTGACATACCAGAAGGTCAGAGGTGCTAAGCTACTGTTCTTTGACCTTTTGAATAGGTGACTGTCACCTTGGTGACTGAACACACACCAAGACCTTTATACACACTTAGCTACAGCCATTCAGGTTTAAACAAGGCGAATGGCATCTTCCTCAAACATGCGCAAAAATGTACGTTATGACTACAAAAGCAAACATGTGAAGCAGGCTGCTCCTCTGACCACTAACTGAACGTCACTTTTCTTCCCAAACAACCTTCACTTATAACTGTTTTTCTTTGTGTTGTTCTTCATTAATGTCCATTTGTAGTTACTATACCTATGTACATCAACTCAGTGTTAATTCAAAAAGCACCTTTAAACAGATTTTTTTTGTTTAAGTTTGTAGTTTTTTCAGTGTCAGATGAGCAATGAATAAGAATCTGAATTGCATAAAGCTTAGGGCTCTTGTTGTTGTGTTAGCTGTCACATAACCTGAGTTTTCTCTCCACTGTAACAACGTAATAAGGCAGCTGAAGCCTGGGGTCTGGTATGTTAATCGCAATGAAAACTGTCAGCACAAAAAAGATAAGAGGAGGAAAAAAGGATCTCAAAGTAGGACTGACAAGAAACCTATGAATTTTGATGTGACCCGACGGGTTAGAGGTGGATGCTCGAAGTAGAGATAGAAAGGTCAATGGGGTCCTGACAAATATATTTACAGATGATATTATGTCATTAGTGATAGTAGGGAACAAGTGGAAGACAGATTGCTCAGATTTTAATATAAGTTTGAGAGTTGCCAGTTGCACCTAATACTATATAAGGTTGGGGACAATTGCACCAACAGTTACAGAGCTGAAAATGTTATAAATGTTTTTCAGTGAGTGACTGAAATGAACAGGAAGAAAATAAACACATCAGTCAATGTGGAGTGTTTTTGGAGACAAAGAGGATATGCCTTACGCATGTGCAGAGAAGGGATGTTGGACCAATATTTAAAAGTTTGGTGTCATTTATTCATTTAACAAAAAAGCTGAATAATTTTGTTCAAACTGAATTATGGAGGGTGGATTTAAAGTAATATATGCGTAGACTGACCATTTCAATGTAAAATTATATTGATCTATTCAGTGTTTTTAAAATAAATTCACTTCTATTCAGTAAAATTATAAAGTACCATTCACCACATCATTTCAGGGGGGTTTACAAGAAAAATAATTTAACTGCAATCATACGTATATCCATGTATGTTTAACAAATCAGTTTAGATAGTTTCCAATCTTAAGAAAACAGAAGATTGTAATAAATCATAGACATTTAGCATTTAATCCTCCTGGATTAGCACACCAAGACAATAGTTTACTGTCCTTGAATTTGACTCAATCCCTCATACTGAGCATGCACCCTCATACTGAGCATGCACGTAGTGGCAATGTAGAGGAGAAACTCACCTTCAACACTAAGAAAACTCCAGCAAAACCTGTCTCAGTTCGAGCATCCATCTGCCATGACGGACTACTGGTTTAAGGAGACAGAAAACACAAATAGAAGCAGAGAAAAGTGATAAATGTTAATAGCAGGTGATGGAGAACATTGAGTTGCTGGAAGCCCCACCATCCAATTTCACCCTGCAGGAAACTGCCTCAGCTGACAGAATCCCAGACCAGGTAAAACTTCTATGGAGAGAAAAAAACAGAGAGAAAACAGAAAAAAAAAATTTCATATTTAATCTATTTTAAGTTTAAAATATTGAAACCAACTTGTTTGCAGTGCTGCTCCACAATGAGCAATTACCATAAGAAAAAAACGCAAAGAGAATGATACAGAAAATATTACATTCTAATGCTGATTGTTACTGACCGCACTGTCATCCAATTAGAAGACTAGACCTGAGCTTTCAAGGCTGCCATCTTCTGGGAGCAGCAAGAGAGGCCAAACGGGAAGCTCATGCAGACCAGAGCGTCACCATCCTGCACGCCAAGGTTGCTCAGAAGTCTTATGGCAACGAGAAAAGGTCTGATGATGTGTCTCTGGTGAAAAATCAAATTAGCCATTTGAAAAAAAAAATGTTTTGATATATGAAATAACAAATCATCTCAGTTTCAACGACCTATTAGATATGTTCCGTTTTGAACAGCTATAAAACTAGACAATTTAAAACTTTGCTAATCTGTGTGTTAAATTAAGCCTTTTATGAAGATTAATGTACACTTTCACATTTTAATCAGGTTTTTCTGCCCTCCGCCTTGTGTTTATATCAGCGGTCATGGATGGAGAACCATGCAGGATCATTTAAAGGGTGATATAACAAAAAACCTTTTAATACAAGATAATAAAACATGCATTTCTATCTGACTTATTCCTTCATCTGTGTATCTTTTTGCAAACCCGATTTTAATTTCCTATTTGTTCCCCTTCCACTTGTTCTGCAGCGGTTGGTTATGGGGATTCTGTTTATCGGATATGTGGTTACATGTGTTTGGACAGCTCCAGTCAGTCACAGGCAGACACATTCAAACTGCTATTTGATGAACAACCAAACTCAAGGGTGAGAGAGCTATGATGGTTTGAGTATTAAACTGTATGTTTTATGCCCTAGTGCTTTTAAAGACAAAGACATGAATCTGACTTCATGCATCAAAATCATCTCAATTGCAAACTGCCGTTGTTTACCAAAATTCTTGGTGATTTACATAAGTATGCTTTTTAATGATTTCTAGTATTTTCAATTGGCTTTGTATCTTTGTAGCTGCTTTAATTGCATCTCCTCCATCTAGTCACCAGAAATGCCGGTCATTCATTCAGTGTGTAAAACGTCCTTAATAACAAAATGGCAACATATGGACAAAATGCTGAGGTGTTTATTATTATCAGGTGAAAGGGATTTTTGATCATTTTTGTATATTTATGCATATTTTACGTACATAACTATAGCAGTATTAATACCCTTACGTAAATACACAAAGCATAAATTTTGTTTTTATAATCCATTCAATGAAATTCATCCATTAGTTTTAACTAAGAACTTTTTAATGCAAACAGGATAGTATTTAGAAATATGCAGTACATATTACCATATAGATGAGCTGTTGTGCTTGTGAAGAATACTGTGTAGGTATAGCTGTATATTTGGTGTGTGATTGGGGGAAACAGTCTTCCCAATTTAAATTCAAACAAATGTCAGACAGGGTTTCTCCTATGCTCTCAGAGTTATTAAGGACATCCAACCTTTGCAAATCATTTTTAGAACCTCCACTTCAGATATTGATTCTAGGAGCTAATCGTTTAATGCTGTTAGTGGTACAAAAGTCATACAGAAATCAGGTTGGCTTTAAAGAAAGTCCTGGCAAACGTAATGATTTAGAATAGAGAAAAGTATGTGCATGCTTATTTTTGGAGGGGGTGTTAAAACTGTGGCTAAAATAGACACTTTCCGGTTGTCTAGTCATGTGTGCATGTGTTTTGATCATTTGGAGGCTTTACAACCAAGTTCCCTAAGGGGTCACAGGTGATGACCTCCCGCTCGTGCTGGACCCATTAGCAGTTGAGTGCAAAATGTATAGGAGTCCACTGCCTTAATTCTGAGGTCACAGATTACTCCAAGCAGGACGGTTGTCAGTTTTTACCACAAAAGGAGAACTAAAGGTATCTTGATGTCGGATTCATGAATGCTTTTTAAATGTAGAGCGGTTTTTCGACCCTGATCTCAAGGGTGCACTGTCCTTGATTTTCATAGGTGTTTCTCTAGTGCCACACAGCTGATTTAAATTAAAGCTTCAGCTACATTTACAGCTCCTGCAGAATGAAATGGAGCTTACTACTAAGAAAAGGTTATGTCCCAATGTAAGATTGGATAGATGGATGGAATACAAATTAAGGTTGTATTTCTGCTGTTACTCTTCTGTATTTGGAAATAATTTAAATGTATTCTCTAAACAGAAGTCCTAACCAGAATTGTGACAGAAAGTTAGAGCTTTACTACTCCCTTTGCTGTCTTTGTTTCTGCAGCAGCTGTTTGCTTCTGCAAAGTCCCTCTTCATCTCTGATCATGACAAGCGAAAGCATTTTTGCCTGCTGCTGAGACTTTTTTTGGGTAACAGACAGGAAGTGGGTTCCTTCCAAAGCAGGATGATCAAAGTGATCTCCAAACCGTCCCAGAAGAGACAGTCCATGAAGAATGCTGACCGTGAGTCACATTTTTTAATTCAGGAAGCCCATTTTTTATATGGTTCTAAAGCAATAAAATGTTAATTCCTCTCATTACAATGATGTACAAACAGTTGTACAACAACAAAGCATTAACAAACATTTGAAGAGCATC
The DNA here is from genome assembly GCA_032876305.1 of Orestias chungarensis. Classification (NCBI taxonomy): domain Eukaryota; kingdom Metazoa; phylum Chordata; class Actinopteri; order Cyprinodontiformes; family Cyprinodontidae; genus Orestias; species Orestias chungarensis. The sequence continues at coordinate 571,077 of JAVLVB010000591.1, read as the reverse complement.
TTTCAAGATCAGTTTTCAAATGTTAACTTTGGAACTTTACAGTTTTCTCTTTAGAAAGATTGAGTAAAGTTAAACCTGTAAAATATTTTTTGGGCATTGGGTATTTCTTTATTATAAGCTACTGGTGTGATGGTGTCTACTGGGATAGAGGGAACCAGGTATACATTAACTTAATTAAAAGTTTGCCTTAACAGTAAGTGAAGTGATTTTTATTTGAACATTGAAACATACAACAAACATACAGACTTTTTCAAGCATGATATAAACTTCAACTATTAACCAGTGTATTAAGGGGATATAAGAGTGCAGAGTTATCGCGATGGTCTGCACATAACAGAAGAACATTAAACTTATAGATGTCAGATGGTTGGAATAATGCATAAACTGTTAGAGTGTACACTATTACACCTTAAAGAAAGATCTGAGGTATGAATATGTGTATTGTGCCTTACAGTGTGTCTTTATGTATTTCCAGTGTGTATATCCTCCTGCTCCAAAGTGGCTTTGTTCAACCGTTTACGCTCACAGACGGTGAGCACTCGTTACCTCTCAGTGGACAGAGGCGCTTTCATAGCCAGCGCCAGACAGTGGACAGCCTTCACCATCACCTTGGGTAGATGTGTCGGAGTGTGTGTGTGTGTTTCACTGCTTGTGTGTTACCTGTGCTGAATTTTCAAACCTTTGTAATCAGATCCAGTGCTATGCCTTGTATTCTGCCAATGGCCCAGTGGGATCCAACTATAATCTGACTTTGAATTAAGTTGTATGTACAAGGATTTATTCAATGCAGATGCCCTAAAAAACAATTTGTCCTGTAACAGAAAAATGAACATTTGACAAATCCTCTTTAATCAATCAATGTAGATCATCCAAAGTTCTGGTTTCACCCATTCATTATTTTGTTCACCAACAGGTAATGTCATTTATAATAATAATAATAATAATGTATACTTTATTGATCCTGTAGGAAATTGTTTTTGGTGTAAACCACACCGAGGCAGCAATTTTGCAGGCGCCAGGTAGGCAGTAGCGTAAAGGGTCTTGCCTAAGGACCCACACTGAATGCTGTAGTGTATTTTTTGCCCTGGGCTGGATTCAAACCCATGACCTTTGGATTGGAAGTCTGGTGACATTCCAATTGAGCTATCAAGCCACTGCATTTATGACTAAGGACTTTGATGCCCATGGAAGAAATTGAATCTGTGTTAATGTAGGGCTGGTTGAATCATATGAGAAGTCTTTTGACAGAGAATACCAGGTTATCAGTAATACTATTTTTTTATTATTTGAAAAGTCTATTGCCCTATAATGGACTGACAACCTGTCTGAGGTGTATTTTACCCCTCATCCAACAACCGCTGGAGATAGGTCTAGACCCCCATGACCCTGCATTGATAAACAGGTAAAGCAGATGGATGGATGGATAAAAACAGATGCACAGCATCTGAGATTATCTTTGAAACCAAACATTAGGCATAAGATTTTTTATTTCCCCACATATTTAGCTCAGTAGTTTAACTCATGACAACCATGGAGCATTCGCTGTCAAAACGCTGTATGAACAAACATAGAGGAGAGGTCCCAATTGTACTGGGAAAATTCAACATGTTTATATTTTTTACTCTAAGGACAGGACATTCTTATTATTTTTTTTTTTGGAATACAATCCAAACACCACGATATTATTTGTAGACATTCTCTTTGCTAGCTTTGAAGAACGTTTTCCCACCCAAACCACATCCTTTATCATGCATGGTGATAACCCTTGGGCCCTCATCCAGCCTTGTTTGTTACAGTTCTAATTTTTCTGGCTATAGAAATTGAGAGATTTTGACAAAATGCTCCTGTTTTATAAGCCAAATTGTGTGTTCTGATGGTCAACATACACATTCCTTACTCAAATAGCATTTTTTTTTTCAAATGACGTAACAATGAAGCTTAAATTAAATGAATGTTAAATGAATGAAAGGAATGTTTTTAAAGGTTATACTTTGATATTATGATGATTAAAGAAAGTGTTAAATTAGGTTTTTAATTAGGGTGTGTAGGCCGATCTATGTATCCAATACCTGCAGAGAACAATAGCTTAACCTTTAAAAGAAAAATACAAAGTATATATTTGGTATGGCATTTTGGAATGATAATGTGACATTTATATTTATCTATAAAAAACCGTTACTCGTGGGGTGTAACTTTAACTTTTCTAATGGTTGAGCAAATATTTCTTCAACAAACTAGACAGTTCAACATTCAGTTAAAAGACGGCTCTCTTCATATTTTAGCCAGTCTGCATTAATAAAGATATTACATTTGTAAGCAGGTATTCATCAGCATTCTCCCTCTCACAAGTCTGGTGGAGCCCACCTAAAGGTCAGGGAGGTTATTTATTTAGCACGGTGCCTTTTGAGCCCAGACCTCCCACAGCCAAAACCTCAGCCTCAAGTGGTCATCCATCAACACCACGCTGCAAATCACGCCTACTGTCTGTCTTCACAAAAAATAAACTACTGTATGGAAATTAAATTATGTTTAATAAGAAATTATTTATTCACTTGGGTGGAAACATTTCTATGAATACTCACACAAAGTTCTTGTGTGTGCTTATAGTGGATGACCAGCGTGCTGACCAGGCTGGGTTTGTGCTAAGTGAAGGCTTCATCTGTTATGGTTCTGTGGTCCAGATCATTTGCACTGAGTCAGGAGTTGCCCTGCCACCCATGGTAATACATACACACACACATCCAAGCACGCTCACATATTTAATGCGTAGATCTCTTTTTAGCTGTCATGCTTAAGATCTACCTGATTCCTAACAGGGAACTGTCACTGTCAATGCTGCAGTGTGAAAATTTTTCATTAGAATGGTTTCTGAACTGTTAAATTAGCAAAGTATAATCTCTCATATGAGAATAACTTTGACACATTTTAACTGACAATGATAAACTATTTTCAAACCGAACATTTGCTGAAATTATTAAAAAAATATAAAAAATATATATTTATTTTATTTTGAGTTCTGGATGACACCTATAGGCATGAGGGTTCATTCAGGCTAGAACAGAAAAGGGGACGCTTTTTAATGACATACAGAAAACAACTAAAGTAATGAAAAGGTCAGCTCTAAGGTGTTTGAGTGCACTGCAGTGGACATAAATAAGGTAAAGTTTCCTGCTGGTCACTGAAAATGGGTTGCTAAGGGGTAAAAATAGATAATTATCTTTAGTTCATTTAGTAAGATTTTTTTGTTAACAGTAGCATAATAAAGATACTGATAATATAAGAAGAAATCGTTGCATCCGTAACTGGATGAGATTAATATGAACCTCCACGTAAAATTATGCCTATGGAGGTGTTTGTCTAGGACCTTTCTTACCAAATTGCGATCTTGAAAAATTTGATTAATGAGCACTTTAGAGTTTTGGTAGACAATGAACATACTACTTCAAATTGAGACAAAATCAACTCTGACCCTTAGATGGTTATGTGACCATTTATTCCCATAAATAGTTCTTCATTTTCTCCCATTGTCCAATGTCTGAGCAGAGTCTCTTAGCTTTTGCTGAAAAGACCTTTTCCTTATACCTCTTGAGCTGCTGACAAAACAAAGTCCGCTGTGGGTCTTGTGGAAGTCGGCTAAATTATACCCTCACCCTAAACCTCTATGTGTTATTGTAGTAAAGACCTATTACTGCACAGTTTGTTTAAAGTCAGAGGGAGGTTTGCCTGATATGTTGTTAGCGTGACAAGTTTCTTGGCTCCAATTCTTCTTTTGGTTTGAACCCAGATAGTGACGAATGGGGAAGGTGGATGTGTGGACCATAAAGTATAACCAGATCAGCAGAATTAAGTATTAAACCAACGTGTTTAATATTATGTGAGCTACAGAGTCAGAGGGGTTTTAGTTTTAGGCTTAAAACATGGACATACCAAAAACTATTAGCGGAAGTGTTTCCATTAACTATAGTTTGGTTTTAAGGTTTGCAAACTGAACTGCTGGATCTCTTTGTTAACAAACTGTAAAATGAATTTATGAACATAAATATAACAATGTAAGCTAACCAAAGCACCTTTCTTTGTGATTGAAGATGAAGAAGCTTCTTTAGTTTTAACTCTGCCAGAGGTTTAGAAGATCAGTGATGTGCAGTGAGATCTGGAATCAATGAGACAGAGGTTGACTTGGAGGTGGACCATCACAAAATTGGGCACAAAATCTTTCAACTTCTTTGAGACTTCAGAACTTATTGAGCCTTCTTTGCTCTTATAAGAATCCATCTTTACAACAAAATTGGTCAAAATTATCTATCAAACAATATCCAAATTACGGTGTTCCCTATCACTACTTCATAGCTAACACTGCCTGTCAGAAAAATTGTGGTCATACCAACAAGTCAAAGCTTATACACATGTTATATTGTTATATATGTTTGTCCTCTTGATATCAGCAATGACGAGGACAATGAAACTGATAGACAAAAGAGCTTATAGCAATCATCACAACCATCAATATGCAAATACTTACAAAAATTGCATAACACAAATTGGGGCTTTGTTGTGCGAGATGACCTGATATTAAAAGAAATGTTCTTATTTGATGATATCCATGTAGTTGTTCTTCTGTTTTCGTTCTAAAAGAAGTCAAGAAAGAGAGTAAGCGAGCATGAAAGGGAGGATAACAGTCTTCTCAATTCTTGGTTTCCAATACTTAAATTGGTTACATTGGTTACATACAAAATGTCCTGAGAAAAATAAATTGTGATAGTTTCAGGATTAAATAATTACATTTGAAAAAGCCTAGGGTTGGCAGGCTCTGTCCTGCATTACTTCACTTATAGGATATTCTTTTGCCTGCCTGTGAACTGGTGAATTGTTAGCAAAAGTTTGGATTTAGTTGTTTTTTTTAAAACACCACAATGTACTTATCAACCCCAGTGAAAAACTAAGTTAGGCATTTTGAGTAAACCTTCAGATTGTTCTTTTATCTTAGTAACTTACTTGCTTTGACAGAAATTAGATAACTTTTTCATTTTTCATTTTTAGGCAAAAAATAATCTTTGTGGGTACAAAAACATTCCTGAAATTTTCAATGCCTTCAGGTAATTCGGAAGGTCAACAAGCAGCATGCCATCTTAGATGTGGACGAACCCGTTTCTCAGCTACACAAGTGTGCCTTTCATTTCAGAGACAATCCCAACGCTTATCTGTGCCTACTGAATGATAACATCATACAGTACCAGGTGAAGCATCACACTGCTCTGCTTTCTCTACTTTGTTTAATTTTCTTTTCATTTTCTTCATCTTCCTATGCCAACATGTCTTCTAACATCTCCTCCACTTTTATTCTTCCTATGAGGCTCTGACCAGCATTAGGGACTCCAGCAGAGTGGTGCTAAATGATGGAGCCTGCTGGACCATCATTGGTGTGGAAGTGGTTGAATTCACCTTCAATCAGGGTTTGGCCGGCATTCAGACTCCAGTCAATCCTTTCCCTGTTATCACTGGGCTGGAGGTGAGTTTATCACTGTAATTTTTTCCCTAAAATTGACACTATAGGTGTCAGCATTCCCTGAATTGGTTTTACTGTGGCTTTTCTTTTTAATTAGCCTTATAAAGAAATTAAACATGTACAATTATTGTTACATATAGATGGAAATATTGTTTTAATAAATGTTGTTGTTTTTTTTAAGGTGAATGGTGGAGGACATGTTGCCATGCTGGAGATCAATGGAGAAAACTTCAGCCCTCACCTTAAGATGTTGTTTGGCAACAGGGAGGCTGAGACAATGTTCAAGTGAGTTTAAAATGACAAGGTGAAATCCAATAATGACACAATTTGATAAACAGACAATAAATAGTGGGCAGAAAGTGTAAAATGAGGTAAGTCAGTCACGCTGTATAAAACCTGTTCTAACCAAATCGCCATAATTAATTAGCAAATATTTGTATTGGAAACAAACCACATATTAAAGGTACCATAATATAAGATCTATGCACAGGCAAATATCTGACAGGACATCTGCCTTACAAAATGTTGAATTAGGACAAAAACTGATGACATGTTATTTGCTATAATAGGAAAAATGATAAAAAGGCATTTTATTTGAGCAGGAAGGTGTGGGATATGTTTTACTGGAAAGTGTACTAACAGTGTTTGTTTGGATTTAAACAAGCAAAGACACAAAAAATGGTTATGAGGACAAATATGATATTTATCTCGTATTTAGCCTTACTACATTTTCAAAAAAAAAAAAAAAAAAGGATTGTATAAGAAGACTTCAGGCAGGTGTTTTTTTTTTTTTTCTGTTACAATTCTAGGTTAGTTTTTAACAAGAACCTACAGTACTGTCTGCCTTAATTTATTTTTAATTACATTTGTATGATCGATCTTATAGAAAATTCTTATGAAGGAAATGAATTCAAATTCTTTTTCACTAGTTTAACATTCTATGTTTTATTGTTGAACACTGCTTCTGAGTAAAGTCATATACAGCTAATGTAATAACATTTTAAAAACAATATTCATCCTATAAAAAAATAATAATAATTTATTTAATGTATCCTCATCAAGCAGCTAAAAAAACTCCTTTCACATCCAAAGCTTTTGTACAGTTTTCATGGTGTGGAGGTACATTTTGAAACTGACCAAGAAACAAACCAAACTGAAAATGAATTATCATGTGCTTTATGCAGAACATATTGTTTTTTGTTAAAGTCTGTTACTAAAGTCAGAATTGCTCCATCATCAGAAATTGACTGATTTATACCTGATTTGAACTTTATATCTGCAGCACTAAAGGTCAGCTCAATTAGATATAAATAACTTTTTTTAGCCTGTCTTTTCCCCCTCTTTATTATGTTATGAGTGATTTGTTTGGGGTATGTTTCTCTTTACACTTTACAACTACAGGAGAGGACAGACAGCTTTCCTCCACAGATCCTTACCAATCATCTCTGCTCATTTGACACTTTGAGTCTATAACACACAGTCGCCTCTTTTATGTCTAATATTTTATAAAGCATGAACAAATATTATTACCGTAAGCATCAAATGGAGTAGCTGAGCCTGGCCTTGGATGACACTCTTCTACTTAACACCTAATTTACAGGCTGGTTCTGCATAAACTATACAGCCATCGATCCGTTTACTGAATCTCTCATAGGATGAAAGCAGCTTTTCTGGCGTAAGAACTCGCCTCAGATTCCACACCTAAAGAGCTGAGGAGTCATACCTTAGGATCTCTTGCAGAGGATAGATCACCACTGGTTTCTGCCAGTAATACTCCCAGCAGCTTGGCCATATCTAGGAAAGCCTTGTTTAAAAAACGACACAAAGTGCTGTTTGTATGAAAAGCTGCAGTCAGACGTCAACATGACCTTTTATAAACACACAAATCAAAAGTGTAATTTTCGCTTTAAATTATATAGTACTGTTTTTTTAATCTTATTTATTTCTATATTTTACACACTAACCCTTTTTCTTCACTGTGCCTTTTATAATAATGATGTTAAACATAAAAGCAGATAATTTAATGTAACTTATCCATGACTTTTTAATAGTTTAGGTTTTTGCCAAACCTTTCAATCTTTCGCACGCAATTGACCCAAAAAAACACCTTTGTCAAGCCCTGAACTGCACTGATCATATCAATTAATAGAAATAGAAATATACAAGTGACACAAAGTTAAATGTTTTCAGTTTATCTATGTTGATCCAGTGTTTTTCAATATATAATTTTATTCACACAAGTCTCTCTCCTTTGTTTTATTTACTGTTCTCTCTCTGTGTAGGTCTCCCAAATCTCTGCTCTGTGTTGTGCCTGATGTTTCAGTATATAGTGACAGCTGGCGCTGTCTACATCGCATCATCACCCTACCTTTGTCCCTAATCAGATCTGACGGTCTCATTTACCGTACATCCTACAGCTTCACCTACACCCCCGAACTCCACCTGCCTTCATCTGCCCGAGGAGGAGCAGGAGGCAGAGAAGGAGGGGCAGATGGGGGCCAGCAGGAAGGGGAGGACATCCTCTTAGAAACGATTCACCAAGAGTTCACCAGAACTAACTTTCACCTTTTCATGCAGAGTTAGTTACTCTACTATATTCTTGATTCTTACAGTTCTCGGATGAATTTAAGGTTCAGTTTCAGTAGTTTTATACTTTTAACAGTAATATTAAAACCATATCCTACTACTCACTCCTCAATTAAATGTTTTTGATGTTGCGCTATCCATTTGTTTTAGAAGACTTTGATCCAACGAGAGTTTCTACAGCACAGACTTAATGTGCAAAATTCACAGTAGAGTAACTACTTTAAACGATATACTTACATTTTCTGACAATCCATCACCTAAAACCTTAAGTTTTACTTTGGGTCACAACTTATTTAAATGCAATTTCAGGTCATCTTAATTTGACAAACGTTACAGAAAAGGCTGTTTTTCTTCATCGTAATATTTGCACAGGGCATTTTAACGGCTACATTTTCACACCATAATTGTATAGTTCAGTTGTGTTAAACATCAAACAGCAGATCATCAACCGGTATTATCAGTAGACTTCAGTATGGGATTTCATTACAGGTAATTTAAAAATGTTGTGACCATGCCCCAAACCAACACTTACATAGATCTGTAAAAATGTAAAAAAAAAATTGGTTTGTTTGTTTTAATCTGCAAAGATTAAAAAGATGCATACTAAATCTTGTGGTATGTACTTTGGTTTTCAATTATATCCAGTATCCTATAAATAAAAGTGCATAAAAATGTAGCCCCCCTTTTCAAAGTTTTTTAGTGTACTAGGACAGAAAAATATATATACTAAATATTTGAAATGGTAATAAAAACATTTAACAGTTAAGAACCTTAACATGACAAACTTAACATTCAAACTTAGACATGATCAAAAACACAAATGACATGTTATGTGGCACAGATTTGAGAAGTTGCATTACAAAAAACAAGAATAAAGTTTGTTGGACAGAAGACACTTGTCAGTTTTTCACTTACTCTAATGCCAATTTGATGTATTTTTAATAATAGAAATAGCAATATTTGTGCTACTTCCTTTTTTCTGCTATTAAACATTCTAAGGTCCCAAAAAGATACTTTTTTTCAGTTTTTATATTTACTCAGATATATATTCTTAAAAAATAAGGAAATAGTAATTACCTTTTAAGCTGGTTCTTTCAGTGTGTTTTTTCACATTAAAAGTTTTAATATTTGAATTTAGGTCTTTGTGCCAGGCAGCAAACACTGGCTATTTGTGCTCATCAGAAAGGCAGTTTTCTGTACATATAATATAGTATGGGGGTTTGTAAATGTGATTTAAAAAAAAGAAAAAACATCAGTAAAACGTTTGCTGTGACTCTTTTAAAGAAGAAAAAGACTTGAAAAGACTGGGTGACTATACTGTGAGAGGATGTTTTTTTTTCTAAAGAGACTGACTCCAGCTGAGAGCTGCCTGTGGAGAGAGTAAACTGCTTCCTATTTGATCCATTCAGTAACAGCTCTCAACTTTGGTTTCTGTGTAACAATGAAGAGTCTAATCTGAGGATCTTGCATGTGTTTGTATGCCACTTTGGGACCCATCTGTAAGAATTTCAGGCCATGTAGTAATAAAGCACTAATGCTACGTTTTTAAATGTCTTAAGGTCAGCAGTAGCATCCCGTTTTGACTTTTGGAAACGGAGGCAGGAAAACAAACAAAAATCCATGAATCAATTTATGTGTCCAATTTCTTTACTCTGTATTTTATGCTCATATTGAGGGAAGCCTGAAGCCTGACTGGTGCTGATCTTGAGATGCCAATGGTTGAGAGACATGATGTACAAACATGACAAGTCCTTAATATAGACACTGAAGGCCGAAATCCTTGCGTGAACATAGTAATACCAGCAGCTGAAGTTGATTTAAAGCGACAAATAAATATGATGTACAGACATGTTCAATTGTTTTCAATATTGTTGAAAATCAAATTAGTTCCGTTACTCAATTCTCTAAGTAAACATTTTTGTATAGAATAATTACACACCACAAACCAATGGTTCCAAACCTTTATTTTTGGTAAACAATTATAAATCATATAATTATACCTATTAAAAATCAGCTGTCTTTAAGCTACAGAGCCACTTTGGTTCTTGGTGTAGTTAGGTAAGGAGAAAACCTGGTCAGTCTTGGAAAATCCACATTAAAAGGCTGTGAGAGTTCTGAACCAGAGACCTTCTAGGTGTTGGCCAAGAGTGCTGACTGTGTCGAAACAGTGTTGACAGCCTGACTGACCCAAGTGTGTCTTGAAGAGTTTTATGCCTGTTACAGAGGTTTTGCTATGAAGAAAACAGTGCCATGACACAGATTACGCAAATGTTTTTACTGCCTCCTTCATTTATCCAGCTCACATCTGATCAGACACTCACATTTTGGCCCTGCACTACTTTTGTTAGCTGGAATCATAATGACAAGTTTGTTTCCCTCCTAAATTAGTATGTTTTTGTATGCTTTCAGTTTAGAACCAGAGTTTTCTTTGCAAACTTTTTGAACAACTAAAACCACAAAGCTTACCACTTTTTTATAATTTAATGGGTTATTTGTGTGGCTTTGTGGCTAGAATTGCCTCTGCTCTTCTGCTGTGCTGCACATTACAAAAATGTGGGAAACAGAATAAAGTAAAACAAATATCCTTTGGATCACCTCCTATTTGCTTCCACCTATCTAATATTAGGCTTTTGACCTGTCAAATTCTTAGTGCCTGTTAATCCAGTTATTTAACAAAGCACACATTGTTCATTCTTTTTAATGTACTGTTACTATATAATCCTTAAAAGGTTATTGGTAACCAAGTCTGTGGTCAGAAGTGGAACTAAAACCTTTTTTGTCTTTTTTTTCCACTTCAAATGAATCAAAAAAAGACACAAAAGGACCTCCCACACAGCTCTCCTCTGAAGTCTCTTTTCTATCGCCTGCATGCTAATCGCTTTTACTGTAACATTGCCTCCCAGCAGCTAACATTTTGTCAATGTTCTTTCTCAATTATATCAGCTATTGTTAGCCTGATTATAATTTAAAAAATGCAAATTATTAGATTTATTTATGGTGAAGCCTGACTTTTGATTTATGCTAACATAAATGTCTCCTTTCAACGTCATTATAGAGATTTTCAAACATTGGAACTATTGAAACAATTACTGCACCTGGACTTTGTTTTTTCTTTTCTCTTTTTTGTTTGAAAATGTATATTTGTGAGAAGGTTCTTACTAGCAGCTGTTTGGAAAAAATTTATATAGTAAGTCAAGCAAACAGTTCCTTAAAGAATGAGATTCTCAACAGCCATCCTCTACGATGTAAAAAAAAAAAATCTAAGTAGTTTCATTAAACCCTAGATTAAGGATTTTAAAACTATGTTACATTTGTATGAGATTCTCTTAATCATTTTGGCGCCTGTGTTCCTATGTACACTTGTGTGTATAGAAACACAAGCTCTATAATCTTCATTTGCCCACGGTCTCACGAGTCTGATCACATACAACAGCTACAAGTTGTTAGCCCCATTTACAAAACTTTTACCTCTTCCCTGAGACATATGATTGTCTTCTTGACAGGGTTTGAAAAAGGTCTGAGTCGGTATGGGGGTTGTTACACCGTAGTCTATGACAATCACCGTATAAGGACAAAAATGGCTTTGCAGGTTGGTAATTATGCAGTGATGGCATGCTGCCTGCAGATGAAACTATTACTTTTCCTTTAGCACTTTCTCTTACTGTTTGGGACACATAGACGAGAGAACCTGTTGCATTTGATGATATTGTTATCTTGATGCAGAGTAACTTTTCCTTTTTCAAACATTCATTCACCCGGCAAGAAAATCCCTTCATATAGTTATTTTCAAGTATTGTTTTAAACAGAATGGTATGAGGATATAACACTGTGCTGATTGGTGGTTTAAGAGTGGCTACAGAGACACTAAAGGCTCATGTTTGGGATATTATTTCATGTTTTACATGACACACACTTGTTGGCTGTTTCAGTCCAATCTGATTTTGTTAAGATAAAATGTTGTGCGTTGGCAATTGGTAAGTTATGAATCATCTATCTAAATATATTAAGCTGTCTAGAAAAAATATCTGTGCCTGCTGCTTTTGGCAATGAATCATATGCTGGAGAGATTTGTCTACTGTATACTATCTTTGGTTGTTTTGATGATGAGAAAAAAGCACAAATGTTCCTTTACAAAAACAGAAAAGCAAAGCAGTAAAGGGAAATTGACCTTCCCTTTCATACCTCACATGCTGACATTCTGAGGGGGAACAGAAAGGTCTGTGGTTTCTTCTTGCTCACATTCTACTTCTTTATTATTAGCAAGACAAACATGTGTGAGAGAGAAGAGGAACTGGTACAAACACAAGACTGTGGCGTCTCTGAACTGCTAATCTCTGTCATGTGGGAGAAACTTCAAATAGGATATTCACGTGCCCAACACACTGAAGGCCCACGTGGGTTTTCCTTCATCCTGGTCACTTAGAGGCCATATGAAAGAGGCCATTTTTAAGTTCCCATCCACTGTAACACACCCACGTTCTTTATTTAAACTTATAACCTCCTTCTTCATGTTATATAAAAAAATCAGATTGTGTTGCATAGAGACACTTGCTCTTGTAATTGCTTTTGAGTAAAATAAGTTGATGATTGACAGCTTTTCTTTGTTGTATGTAATTTTCTGTTGTTTGTTTCTATTGTTACTTAAGCTGGATATGGCGTATACCCTGCACAGATCACAGATCCATCACAGGATCGCTACTCTGGACAGAAAATTTCAATCTGATCTAAATTGGTCTCAGTAACTTTTGAAGGCTACAGTATTTACAGGAGAGAAAAAAAATCACAACAGAAAAGATGTCAGTGAGTGCAAAATTGGGCATGGTCTGCTGTGATATATCCGAAGTAATAAACTTAAAAATATATACTTATAGGTGTTTCCTGGCTCATCAAAAAATAAAAACATAATAATCAAAAAAAGTAAAAACTGTGGTTCACATTCTTTACAAAATGTTAAGTTAACAAGTTTAATTTCAGGTTCAAGATTCGATTCATTGAGATTACAAAATGCATTTAAACCCTGATAGAAAAGTCATGTGCAGGTCTGTTTGAGAGGGTACAGGAGTACTATTATAGAGGGGCCCTCCAGTTTCAGCTCTCATATCCTTCACAGTGCGTTGAAAGGGGCCCTGTCCCTCAGGTTTCCTTTTGTTTATTACATTGGAATAAAGGAGACTACTGTCCAGCCATGGTCTGCTATGCCATGAACGTCTAACCGCATATCATCACTTCAGCATCACTGTGATCGACAGGCAACGGGATAAGAAACAAGAAATCAGTCAAAAATCAAAAGAGCAGGCAAATTAAGTTGCATAACAATTTTAAAATAAACAGAATTTAAAACAGAACATGTATCCTTAGGAGGAATAATGGTTTTAAATATCAACAAAATAGAGCAACAAACTAGTGTTGACGGACACTATTCACTAGATACGTTTAACATTGTGAAAGTACAGCAATGTTTTTTCAGAAAAGAAGACAGATCTCGTCGGTGTTCCTGTTGCTCACAGCAGTTCACCTATGGGTACTGACAGGAACTGTCTGTGAGAAATCCTCCCGTCAGGCAGCTTAGACAAATATGAGCAGAATGCAAATTGTTGCAAGCTAACGGAGCATGAAAATCATGGGAGGAATGCTAATGATAGTTATAGAGATTATAGCAGTTGAAAGTGTGAGTCAGGCTTTGAGACAAAGGAGGATTTACAAAGATGGCAGGTCGTGTGGAGTATGCATGAACAGCAAGGAGCTTACAAGTTTAGTAAATCAGAGGAATCAAATCTACAACCACTCAGTAGAGAGTTCATTTAGTGGCAAATTTGTTTTATCTAAAACAAATCAGAAAATATACAACAGCTCAAAGAAAGTCAACTATATATCTGTACAGCTTGTAACTTTCAAGGAGAGAATTGTGTAGCAAAGCCCAGTTCACTCTTACATTCGGGCTTGGATTGAACAGATATCGACTTTTATCTTCTAGAGTGTGGTTGACGGGACTTCACGTAAATATACTTGGAGCAAATCCTTTCCTGAACTAGCAAAACAAAATTTGGTAAAACATGAAAAATGTATATCTCTCTTTGTGTAATTACATTTCTGCGAAACTCCAGCAATGATCAAGAGACACCAGGTTTTTAATTATGAACTTTAATGAAGCGCTTATTGCCCAATAGCCTAAATCTGAACACTGCTCCAGTCTCAGTTGCACTATATACAGTACCAATCTTACACTCAGTAAAGGATCTGTTTTATTGCAGATCCTTCCAGCAACTGTCAGACTTCATAACCATCACTGCTCCTAGCAAACCAAATAACTCTTTACATCCCTGCGGGTGTTTGCATATTAAAACTGCACAGTATTTATGTTGATCTTTTGTCATTACTGTACAGTATTTTTTTTTCCTCTTTTGTAAATACAGTATTATTATATAACCCATATTGTGGGGACAATAAAGGATATTTATATTATTTTGTATTCTATTCTATTCTATTCTATTCTATTCTATTCTACACCTTTGTTTGTTGAGCAGTACTATTTGGGTTCACTGAATGTTGGCTTACACATTCCAGTAACTTATGATTTAAAAGTTCTCTAAAGGCAGTTACACTTCCTAATAAAACAAAGCGTTTTGAATGAATTATTATGTGGCTAGAAATAGTAGCAGCAGGCAGGTTGTATTAGCAGGTTAACATTAGGGAATATTATGCAAAGGCATTGTTTCAAGTTAAAGAGAAATAACTCATCTGTGCTGTTTGCGTGTTTAGTAACAATGTGATGGTTAACACAGACTGTGTAAAATATAAACAGTTTTCCTGTCAGTTTTATCTCATCAGTGTCAAAGAACTTCCAAGGTAATATATCTTTTAGTTTAAATATATAGAGACAATAAAGTAACTAATTTCAGAATTTCTGACTACTTATCTATGCTGTATTTGTTATTGTTGTTTAATATCCTGCAAATTTGTTTAATATCCTGCATATTATAGTTTATCCTGTTCTCCTTACATACCTTTTTTTAAAGCATGTAAAGCTTCTTTATTATACGTGCATGTTGACATACAGTTTTGGATAAAAGAGTAAACAAAAACTTTTTTGAAAACTTGTAAGGAATTAGATTTGGTTCTCCTGATTCTGTGTTAATGTTTCTGAATGTTTTGTTGCCTATCCAGTAGCTTTGTACGTGGTGTGTGGTTTTGTGTTTTATGCAACTGGTAGACTATGCGCAGGGGAAGCAACCTTTAATTCCCAGACAGACCAGGGTCATGTGTGGAGCAAGAGTGCAAGCTCAAAGAATTTACGAGCCTCCGCAGACATGATTCACCTTGTATTGTGGTGTGAAAAGTATTTTACAAGGTTGCAGTAAATTGTCGTCTTCATCATTCGACAGTTAACACATGTTCCTATCATTTTTGGAAGGAATTAGCAACGCACACATAACAACTGGGTCCATGCTGAGATTGAGTCTGGAAGAGAGTGGAAGAAAAAAAAAAAGCCACCTGGCACACAGATGTTCCAAAGGCCCTGTTTTAATCTCACAGATGATCTATGCAGGTGATGCCAACTGGGGTATTAAATGCAGATTGTTACACTGATATATAATTTAAAAAGAAGTGTGACATACATATCAATACATTACAGATTTATGTTTAATTTATGTTCACATTTTGTTTTTAAACCTTGATTAATCATTGTAGGTGTAGAGAAAAGCTTCCCATCAGTGTTTGTTCGGCCAAAGCCATTTATGCAAACATTTTAGTTATTCGGATTTCCGTTTCTTGCTACAAATTTGAAACATTTGATCAAGTCCAGCAAGACATTGACTATCCGCTGCTTTAATTTACTTACCGCTACAGAGGATGTGTGACTTTTAATGACTCCTGATCTTTAGTGAACCTTAGTGACCTCATCATCCCTCAGTAAGCCTTTGAACTAAATCCAACAGGACCTCTGGGAGAACTCCCACAACGATACAACCTTTTAGATGCAGGTATAAATATGTACTGTTAAGCTTGTTAAAGGTGCCATCTTAAAAAAGGAACACTGACCTATGCGTAATAACAACGTTATTTAGGTTTGCAGGCTTATTAATTTATATTTTATTTAATCACAGCGAGTCAATCAGGTTTAGATTTAATCCAGACTTTGACTGGATCATTTCAACTCATGGATTAATTTAACTAACAGATGACCTCATGTTTAAACACTTAATAATATCATCAAAAATATAAATTTTGAGTGATATTTTTGGTAAACTTTTTTACAAAGGTTGCAAATTCAATTTTGTAATAACAGATTTTTAGTAAAACATTACCGATGTAAATGAGCAAAAACAAATAAAAGCCTACAATGAAGTGTCTTCGGATTTTATGAGAAACATTTTTAATCAACTTAACGAATAGACATTAGAGCTATAATATTTGTCATGCTGTGCCCCCTTTGGTTACATTCTAAATTAGACATAATACAAATAATCCATAAAAATATAAATTTAACTACAAGTGTACAAATTTTTTTTTTATTTAAACAGAATTATAAGTCCAATGAGCTTAAAACGCCTATCGATCAAAGATTTAGATTTGTAGGGATGAAGTTCATCTTATTCTCAGTTCTTAGTTCTCTTGATGAATCGCGAATCATGAATCGCTTTTCTTAAACTGTAGACCGTTTTATTGTCCGCGGGAGTTTTCATCCGTTGTGCTTGTTGCTGTTTACATTCCACCGCAAGCGTGCACGTGTGAGGCACTGAGCACACTCGCTGATCAGATCCTCAGCGTGGAGAACCAACACACAGACTCTGTTTTTATCATCTTAGGGGACTTTAACAGAGCAAAACTTAACAGCGAACTACCTAAATATAGACAGCATGTTACCTGCCCTACCAGGGAGAGCAACATTTTAGATCACTGTTACACTGTATTTAAAGGTGCTTATCGCGCTGTCCCCCGTGCAGCACTGGGACTATCTGACCACTGTTTAGTTCATCTTCTCCCGACCTACAGACAGAAGCTCAAGTGTGCCAAACCTGTAGTTAGCTCGGTGATAAAAATGGACTAATGACGCTAAAGCAAGGCTTCAGGACTGCATGGTTTTAACAGACTGGTGTGTTTTTGATGATGCAACAAGCAGCCTGGATGAATACACGGACACTGTGACATCTTACATCAGCTTTTGTGAAGACCAGGACTCACATTAAATACAACAATGACAAGCCCTGGTTTAATGCCAAATTGAAACAGCTGCGCCGGTCTAAGGAGGTAGCATACAGAAGTGGGGATCGGGCGCTGTACAACCAGGCAAGGAACACCCTAACTAAAGAGATCAAAGCTGCAAAGAAAAACTACTCCAACAAGCTAAGCAGCATGATGTCCAGTAACGAGCCATCAACTGCCTGGAGGTGTCTACAGAACATCACCAGCTACAAAAGGCCAACTACACAGACAATGGGAGATCGTCAACTGGCCGACGACCTTAACAGATTCTACTGCAGGTTTGAACAGCCCAGCAACGAGCTCCCATCCAACACCACTTCACACCCATCCGACTACCAGCCACCCATCCAGCCTGCCCTGAAGATCTGCGAGAAGACATGCTGAGACTTTTTAAAAAACAGAAAGTCAAGAAGGCCCCTGGCCTGATGGAATCTGTCCCTCCGGCCTGAGGACCTGTGCAGACCTGCTTGCACCTGTCTTTACTAAGATCTTCAGCGGATCACTGGAGCTGTGTGTTGTTCCGTCCTGTTTTAAAAGCTCCACAATAATACCTGTTCCTAAAAAGACAACTACCACAGGACTAAATGACTACAGACCTGTTGCCCTGACCTCTGTGGTCATGAAGTCCTTTGAAAGACTGGTTCTCAACCACATTAAGAAAATCACGGACCCCCTGCTAGACCCCTTCCAATTTGCCTATCGGGCCAACCGTTCGGTGGACGATGCAGTGAACATGGGTCTCCACTTCATCCTCCAACACCTTGAACACCCAGGAACTTATGCAAGAATTCTGTTCCTGGATTTTAGCTCAGCCTTCAACAGAATTATTCCAGGACAATTACACAGCAAACTGACTGAACTCAGCGTACCAGCCTCCACCTGCCAGGGGATAACTCACTTTCTTACTGGCAGAAAACAGCAGGTAAGGCTGGGAAAGAGTACTTCAGTGACCCGAACCATCAGCACGGGCGCCCCCCAGGGTTGTGTACTCTCCCCACTGCTCTTCTCGCTGTACACAAATGACTGTACCTCCATGGACTCCTCTGTTAAAATCCTGAAGTTTGCAGATGACACAACAGTCATTGGTCTCATCAAGGACAGTGATGAATCTGCTTACAGACGGCTCAAAAGAGGATGTTCTTTCTGTACCAGCTGAGGAAGTTCAACCTAGCCCAAGAGCTGATGGTGCAGTTCTACACAGCCATCATAGAGTCCATCATCACCACATCCATCACAGTGTGGGGCAGTGCTATCACAAAACACGACACCAAGAGACTGCAGCGCATTATCAAGTCTGCAGAGAGGACCATCGGTGTAAAGCTGCCCGCACTGCTGGAC
>JAVLVB010000591.1:541768-552346 GCA_032876305.1 Orestias chungarensis | reverse complement strand
ATATATATATATATATATATATATATATATATATATATATATATATATATATATATATATATATATATATATATATATATATATATATATATATATATATATATATATATATATAAGTAGGGTTTTATTTTAAAATGTGAAAATAGTAATGAAATACAAAACAAATTCCTTTACTAGATAAATATTAGACTGACTGACTGTAGTAGCCTGGGCAAATGTTTCTCAGGTAAACTGGTGGTTTTGGTTTTCCATAGTTGTGTTTTAGGACTATTTTTGTGATTAATAAGTTTAACCTTACATTACCTTGTGTCTTACTAACCTGAATATTTGATTAAAACAGACAAAGTAGAAAATGGATAAAACGCTATTTACCCTATATATAGCAAAATGGCAATATTACAGACTTTCTGAGTTTTGATAAAACATAGAAACGTAATAAGCCTTCATGTTCATTGAGTCTTTTGGATTAGAAAGATATGTACATGTCTTAATTTTTCATTTTTTTTCTTTCTGTATTTATTGTTTATTTCATGTTTACAGGTACTTGTCCGAAGCCAACTTTTAGAGTTCTTAAGAAGGTTAATGGTGGGGTTCAGGTGGAGTGTGAAGCTCGTGGTGCTTACCCAGTACCTACAGTGGAGTTGAAGAATAGTGATAATGTCACTATTCATGCTGAGGCTCCTAAGATATCACGAAATGGAGACTACTTTGACGTTATCCTTCAAGCAGTTGTGACCAAGACAGACTACTACCACTGTGATGTGAAGCAAGAGAAAATCTGCCATCATATTTCTTCAGAAGATTCTTTCATAGCGCCTCCTGGTGAGTTTGCTCTCAAGTTTAAATTTGAAAATAAACAACTTGAGTTCAACATTAAGATTGAAAATCTTAATGTTGATTTCTAAATAATGCTTGTTTTTAGCTGATTTATACTTCTGAGAAATGAAAATCCTAAATAAAAAAAATAACATAAATAATTATAATTATACTAAACTAGTCTCTTTCCTTAAAGTAATAACTATTTTAGTAACATAGACAGGTTTATTTTATTTCAGGAATACCAAACCACAACTGAAAGGTATTGATGGCAGAACTTGCATACAAATGGCATATAAGTTGAAGAAGCTCCCTTGCCCTTTGCCCTTTGTTCTTGCTTAAGTAAGAAAGTGATGCAGTGGAAAATTTAAGGTGTAGATAATTTCACATTATAATTCTGTGACAAAATCCATAGAATGAAAAACATAATTTACTCACTCTTTTGCAGGCTTTTCTTGTTCTATATGAATATCATTTTGAATGATTATTTTGCCACCAATCTTCCAGATGTGTTTATCAAATATCTTACGCTAGTTTACTTCCCTCACAAAAAAGAAAAAAACAAACAAACAAACAAACAAAAACATGCTAAAAACAATAATACAATGGATTTTGTCAGAGAAAGGTTGCTGTAAACATCAACCTGTCCACTAACATTCTCCCTGCTACACACATTACAAAACACAGAGCAGGAGAGAAAGGTAGATACCCTATCTAAGGTTTAAACATCTACAAACAGGTAAAAAAACATAAGGAAGTGGGTCTGTATGAATACAGATACTATATTTCATGGTGTTTGTATTCCACACTCCGTATGATATCTGCATTTTTGTGAGCTGTGCATGCACAAGTTTTGACTGACTAAAACATTTCTGCTGGATCCATTTGTTGTTGAGTGATGCATTTTTGCAGATATCATAAAATTCACTCAGAGGAAAGGAATTGAGCTTTATTTTTTATCTGATCGTCTGTCTCATATTATGCGATAAGAATAATGTGACAATTTTAACAAATTTGTAAAAAAAGAAAGAAAAGAAAAAAAAGCATTGAGCACACTATATCTTAAACTGCAAAAACGCAAAACTACTAAAAAAGCAAAAGATTATTTTTAAAATAGTTACAACAACATTAAAGTGCACCATTTGTATTTGTTAGGCATATAAGAAAGTGATAATTGTAATTTTTACTGTTTCCAAAATAATCTAGGTTGTGAGTTTAGTCTCAGTATAAACGTAAAAACCTTTTTAGGGTTTAAGATAGAGTAGTTAATTATTTGTCATTATTTTATCTTTTTCGTGCACCAAAATTCAAATGTTTTCTGATAACTGTAAGGACAGGACGAACACCAAGATGATGGTGTGAGGTGTTTTTGTCTAGCTTTCAAGGTTCATTTAGTTTTGGTAGTTTAAGGCTCTTATTTTGATTTTCTGTACGATCAGAAAACTGAAGCACAAACTGTGGGTTCTTAATTTAGTAATAGAAGGATGGATAGATTTTTTAAAAGGGATTAGATGTGGAAAACCACACACACACACACACACATATATATATATATATATATATATATATATATATATATATATATATATATATATATATATATATATATATATATATATATATATATATATATAAATATATATGTGTGTGTGTGTGTGTGTGTGTGTGTGTGGTTTATCACATCTAATCCATTTAAAAAAATCTGTCCATCCTTCTATTACCTAATGTAGTGTTTTATTTTAAAATGTGAAAATAGTACTGAAATAGAAACAAATTTCTTTCTCTAGATAAATATTAGACTGACTGACTGTAGTAGCCTGGGCAAATGTTTCTCAGGCAAACTGGTGGTTTTGGTTGTCCATAGTTGTGTTTTAGGACAATTTTTGTGATTAATAAGTTTAACCTTACATTACATTGTGTCTTCCCTGAGACATATGATTGTCTTCTTGACAGGGTTTGAAAAAGGTCTGAGTCGGTATGGGGGTTGTTACACCGTAGTCTATGACACATGTTCCTATCATTTTTGGAAGGAATTAGCAACGCACACTGAACAACTGGGTCCATGCTGAGATTGAGTCTGGAAGAGAGTGGAAGAAAAAAAAAAAAGCCACCTGGCACACAGATGTTCCAAAGGCCCTGTTTTAATCTCACAGATGATCTATGCAGGTGATGCCAACTGGGGTATTAAATGCCGATTGTTACACTGATATATAATTTAAAAAGAAGTGTGACATACATATCAATACATTACACTTAAAACGCCTATCGATCAAAGATTTAGATTTGTAGGGATGAAGTTCATCTTATTCTCAGTTCTTAGTTCTCTTGATGAATCGCGAATCATGAATCGCTTTTCTTGAACTGTAGACCGTTTTATTGTCCGCGGGAGTTTTCATCCGTTGTGCTTGTTGCTGTTTACATTCCACCTCAAGCGTGCACGCGTGAGGCACTGAGCACACTCGCTGATCAGATCCTCAGCGTGGAGAACCAACACACAGACTCTGTTTTTATCATCTTAGGGGACTTTAACAGAGCAAAACTTAACAGCAAACTACCTAAATACAGACAGCATGTTACCTGCCCTACCAGGGAGAGCAACATCTTAGATCAGTGTTACACTGTATTTAAAGGTGCTTATCGCGCTGTCCCCCGTGCAGCACTGGGACTATCTGGCCACTGTTTAGTTCATCTTCTCCCGACCTACAGACAGAAGCTCAAGTGTGCCAAACCTGTAGTCAGCTCGGTGATAAAAATGGACTAATGACGCTAAAGAAAGGCTTCAGGACTGCATGGTTTTAACAGACTGGTGTGTTTTTGATGATGCAACAAGCAGCCTGGATGAATACACGGACACTGTGACATCTTACATCAGCTTTTGTGAAGACCAGGACTCACATTAAATACAACAATGACAAGCCCTGGTTTAATGCCAAATTGAAACAGCTGTGCCGGTCTAAGGAGGTAGCATACAGAAGTGGGGATCGGGCGCTGTACAACCAGGCAAGGAACACCCTAACTAAAGAGATCAAAGCTGCAGAGAAAAACTACTCAAACAAGCTAAGCAGCATGATGTCCAGTAACGAGCCATCAACTGCCTGGAGGTGTCTACAGAACATCACCAGCTACAAAAGGCCAACTACACAGACAATGGGAGATCGTCAACTGGCCGACGACCTTAACAGATTCTACTGCAGGTTTGAACAGCCCAGCAACGAGCTCCCATCCAACACCACTTCACACCCATCTGACTATCAGCAACCCATCCAGCCTGCCCTGAAGATCTGGGAGGAAGACGTGCTGAGACTTTTTAAAAAACAGAAAGTCAAGAAGGCCCCTTGTCCTGATGGAATCTGTCCCTCCGGCCTGAGGACCTGTGCAGACCTGCTTGCACCTGTCTTTACTAAGATCTTCAACAGATCACTGGAGCTGTGTGTTGTTCCGTCCTGTTTTAAAAGCTCCACAATAATACCTGTTCCTAAAAAGACAACTACCACAGGACTAAATGACTACAGACCTGTTGCCCTGACCTCTGTGGTCATGAAGTCCTTTGAAAGACTGGTTCTCAACCACATTAAGAAAATCACGGACCCCCTGCTAGACCCCTTCCAATTTGCCTATCGGGCCAACCGTTCGGTGGACGATGCAGTGAACATGGGTCTCCACTTCATCCTCCAACACCTTGAACACCCAGAAACTTATGCAAGAATTCTGTTCCTGGATTTCAGCTCAGCCTTCAACACAATTATTCCAGGACAATTACACAGCAAACTGACTGAACTCAGCGTACCAGCCTCCACCTGCCAGTGGATAACTGACTTTCTTACTGGTAGAAAACAGCAGGTGAGGCTGGGAAAGTGTACTTCAGTGACCCGAACCATCAGCACGGGCGCCCCCACAGGGTTGTGTACACTCCCCACTGCTCTTCTCGGTGTACACAAATGACTGTACCTCCATGGACTCCTCTGTTAAAATCCTGAAGTTTGCAGAACAGTCATTGGTCTCATCAAGGACAGTGATGAGTCTGCTTACAGACGGGTGGTTGAACAGGTTGTCCTCTGGAGCAGTCAGAACAATCTGGAGCTGCACACAGCAAAAACAGTGGAGATGACCGTGGACTTCAGGAGGAGCCCCCCAACTCTGCCAGCACTCACCATCCTAGACAGGACTGTGATGGCTGTGGAGTCCTACAAGTTCCTGAGCACAACAATCTCCAAGGACCTGAAGTGGGACAGCAACATCAACTCCATCATCAAGAGGGCTCAAAAGAGGATGTACTTTCTGTACCAGCTGAGGAAGTTCAACCTAGCCCAAGAGCTGATGGTGCAGTTCTACACAGCCATCATAGAGTCCATCATCACCACATCCATCACAGTGTGGGGCAGTGCTATCACAAAACACGACACCAAGAGACTTCAGCGCATTATCAAGTCTGCAGAGAGGACCATCGGTGTAAAGCTGCCCACACTGCTGGACCTGCATGCCTCCAGAACCAGGAAGCGTGCAGAGAAAATCATCACCGACCCGTCTCACCCTGGCCGTCACCTGTTTCGGTGCCTTCCATCAGGCCGACGCTTCAGCCACATGGAGACCCGTACGACCAGGCTACAGAGAAGCCTTTTTCCAACTTCCATTATTCTCATGAACAATTGAACAATTAATTTAGATATTTTTATTACTTCTATAGTTTTTATACTGCACAAAACTGCACTTTTTAAAAAAATATATAAATTATCCATTCGTGCACTGCAAGCATCTTATGTAACCAAAAACAAATACCTTGTATGTCTGAGCATACTTGGCTAATAAAGCCTGATTCTGATTCTGATTCTGATTTAATTGTGTGATGGAGCAGATCCGACACAAAGCAGAAGCAAAATAAGTTGATTTTGGCCCCAATCATCAGGAGGCTCCTATATATATATATATATATATATATATATATATATATATATATATATATATATATATATATATATATAATTACACATTTTATGATAACCATCACATTGTTACTAACTGAATTCTGCTTGAGGCAACTTTGGGACAACACTGAGCTGTGTTGACTTTGAAAGGTGACCCATTTCCTGAGAGGAAGCATTTACCCACAGGAAGTGTGAGGACAGACACACGGACTGAGTCACATATGAAGTCACAAAAAGAGGAGCATGTGTCCTTTCTCTCTTTGTGTTTTTTTATAGTTTGTTATATGTTTATGTGGAGCAGTGTTTTAGTTACTAGATGTGTTGAAGCTCGACTTTTGTCCCATAAAATATTCAGGTTATTTAACCTGCGTATTACAGCCGGTAGTTTTGTTTTATTATCTTGCTAAAAAAAATTCCAAACAGAAATATGTATGTCTACACAGCATTAAGCCCTGCTGACTGTAGTAATAACGAGGGATTTTTTGTTTAAATGTATACTTTTGTCTTTTAACTATTGCTACCATGTCAGAACGTCCCTAAAGGCTGCATTTATTTATTCCTACATGGGCGGCAAAAGTGTTTTTGTTTGTTTTGTTCTTTTTTTATCGTATTTCATTTAATAAAAGCCTGGATCTTTTACCCTAGATGTGTCAGCAGGGAGTCTTTGTTTGAGTCACTTCATCAGGTGTCCAGTAGGAGTCATCAGTCCTCGGATGCTGGAGCTTCCTTCACAGGTGCATCCTATTTCCCCAGACGAGCTAAGCAGTATAACAGGAGTGGGGAGCCGGCTATTTGTCGCCTGAGTATTATCAACCACTGGTCTCTCCATCTCATAATCCAAGAACGCAAACAGTTATCTCTCTGGTCTGCACTTACCTGCTGGTTCTCACTCCTCCTGGCTGAAGCTCGATCTGTCCGCTCCAGCATCCTCACCATCTGCTGCTCTGACTGCCTCTGGATCCAACACCAACCGCACCTCTGGAAAAGACTCCATGCTGATTCCTCCCTGGCGATTCACAGACAACCACCCAAGGTTCCTGGTCTCCCACGTCGTTGATGCCCGCTGTTCTCTTGCCGTTCCCTGCTGTCCCGCTGTTTCCTGTGTCTCATCACTCCAAGACCCCGTTGCCGACTACTGGATTCCCTCTTGTCAGATCAAACAAACAATAAACCGTTATAACCTTCTTCTGAGAGTTCTCTGTTCATGTGGGTCCGAAGAATTAACAATAGCATGACAAGATGCCTCATTAATGATCCACAACAGGTAAAAAATCAGGTAAAATACCTTTTAAATTCTTGTTATTACTTGTAAAAAATTACTGGATTAAATATCCTGAAAACTAAAAAGTTATATACTTTTATGAAAATTCTGACCCCCTTCATCTGAGTGACCTAATAAAACTGGACAAATTAATTATGTAAGTTTAAACCGTGCTAAAATGTGTGCCTTTCTTACACGAATAGACTTTATCTGACATGTTTAAACTACTTGTGATATGTACCTGTTTAAACTGTAAAAAAAAATTCAAACAAAAAAAGTCATTATATATTTTTTTCTCCCCTAAACATCTAAAGTAAAAAAAAGAACATCTCCATAATATGTTTTTTGTTCAAGTCAATAGACCTTGTGTTGAGTTCAGTCATCACAGGTGAGCTTTATGAGCAACAGATGAAACTGACTGCATGAGAAGTGACGAAGGACTGGAGGAGTTAACAAGATGAGCCAAGGGACTCAATGAAGCCTTTCTTTTTTTAAGAAGAAAAGTACAGTAGCAGTCTATCTGGCACTGAAAAGAGCAGGAGGGGCTGAAATACAGGTGGGTTTGGTTAAGAGGGAAGGAAAAGGTGGTGAGCAGAAGGAGAGGAGTCAGAGAGGACTGCCAGGAGGTGCCTGTGTGGAGGGTACAGGCTCACATCAACTTATTACTGGAACCAGCCTAACATGAGACTTATCTTTGCTGCTGGATGCTAACATCCTTATGAACATAATTATTTTGCAAAAGAAGCAAATGACATCAAATTTGCATCGAATAGAATAAACGTAACACTCACTTTCTCAAAACTAAGTATTTCAACTTTAACCATGGTTTTCTGACTTTATGAATATCAGGTTGTACTTGTAGTGCTTTTGCTTGGGATGCCACATTCTTGCAGAGTTAATCTCTGTTGCTCTTAATCCAAATCTGAGTTGACAGAATTTTCCTAAATAAAAGAATCATTTACTTCCCTGCTTTACACTACTAGAGATTTAGTTCAAACATGATTTGCTTGAAACTAATCTACAAGACCTGGCAAAAAGATCAGAAAATGTACAGTTCAACATGTGCATGCATGTCAAATATTATTTTACAACTTTGTTTTTCGCTTCTTTATTCATCTTTCTCCTCACAAATGAAACAAACATTTTTGTTCTTGAGCTTCTTTTTTCTGTCATTTTTGAAGGTATGTCAGCACACCAAAACGGTGGTTCCTTTCTGTCAAGATAAGAGTGTGAAGCTAAAAAGTAAACCTCTTTGGCTCCTACTGGGTTGTTTGAAACTCTCGGTTTTAAATTTTTGTCATTAAACATATTCAGACTTGTACCTTTAAAACTACATTAGCACACCCGAACAAAACAGATCTTTAATCACACAAGTAACCATAGTTTATGCCCTATATTCTTTAACAAGAAATCACATTGATTAGGGAATTTTTAGTCAATTCTAAACTTTCTTACGCTCTGTTAACTTTGATGGTGTTTAAGCATAAAAACATCTGCTGCAGCTTTATCAAAAAAAACAGAAATATTTGTTGCTCTTTAGTTAACCTCGTAAATATCATATGAGCCTTTAAGAAGAAAAAATAAAACCTGAAAAGAGGAGCCTGATCCCTTGAAGGCTTTTTATTCATGCAGTTTCTAATGTCTAACGCTAGAGGGGGGAAAGACACCATACATGAAAGGTTTACATTCACCTTTTTGATCTGCAAACCTGTTCTGATAAAAAGGAATTCAATTGGCAGAATAAATGTTTAAATTAAAAGAAGTGTCTTTATCATATAAAAACTGTATAAGTCTTTTAACCCTTATCTACTTCCACTATATACATTTTCGTGCATTTCGAGAAAGCAGCATTTAAGTTTATAACAACTTCTATAACAAGGATCTTTCAAAAAGATGAGACCAAAAGAAGAAGTGTTTGATTAGATGCACCACGACATATTTTGCTGCTTTTACTTTGCAGTACTTCAAACAAGTTTCTGTGTGATTATTTTGTAGTTTACTTTGAGCTCTAAGCCTTGTTTACTTTCTCGTGTTTTTTTTTTTATATACTGTTCTGAATTTTAAGTCTGAAGTTAAATACTTCATTTTGGCATAGAGATTCTCAGCTTGAAAATGAAACCACCATCTTTTGGTCTCATACGAGAAATGTGACACCACTAAATCACTCTTCTGCTTCCTCTTCTGGCAGTTTTCAGTTGTCCGGTATAAAACTTAAATATCAAATAGTGTAATAATATTCAAATCATATTTATCTACTATTGTTTCTGCTTATCCCTTTAAGGTTTTGTAATATATTGATTAAAACAGCAGTCTTTATGTTTATGATGATTAAGAACACCTCCACCCACTCAATTTGAAAGCACAATCACACATGCAAATGGTTTTAAGTATCTCACTAAGTTGTGCAATTCTTTGGGTTTGAGTGTGCACATTTTTAAGAACTGAACAGTATTAAAAACAGCACAGAGTTTTACATTTGTGTGAATCTATGTGCTTCTATTTCCTGTTAAATGTTGTTGCTACAACAGCCAAATTATCACACTGTGGTACAACAGAGGATATTTCTGTTCCATTCTATTACATTCTAAAATCCTGTATACTTTACATGTACTAGTTTTTCAGTGAAATATTTGGTTTTCATTTCAGGCAGCGTACACATGGTGCTTTCATAATAAACAGTTTAATATTTGATAAAATATGACACATAATTTATCACTAATAACTGAAGTATAATTGTAATTGAAGTAGTTTATATTTACTAGTAAGTGATGCTAACCTTTTCTTTATGGGAAATAGCTGCAATAAAGGCAACATTTATCTTTACTGCATCATTAAAATAAGCTACAAACTCAGATTACTCACACACACTCACATGCAATGTTCAATGTCTAAGTCAAATTTGCTTGTCAGAGCTCCCTCCTGATGCCAACCTTTAGGTCACATGTCTTAAAGATTAGACAAGGCTGGCGTAAGAAAATATAAAAACTACGGCCACATCCTCTCTTTATTAAAGGACTGAGATTCAACAGAAACTGTCTCATTCTGATTCATTTTGCATCAAAACTTGGTACTAAAGCCACAGTCTGTATTGTATTTTTTATTTTTGTGAGTTGGATTAAGTTACTTAATTGGCATTGTCAGATCTCTCAGAGGTTTTCTTGGAGATTAGCAACAGTTTCTGATGCAAAGAGCAAACAGCTTTTCTGTATGAAGCATGAGATCGGCAGGAACAGCGACACATACAGTATTCAACCTCAAGAGCCTATGTAGAGTTTTTATAAGTAAGTAAATATATCAGTCTTAAAAGTGTGTTAGTCATACCTATGTTTCTTTTAAATTTCCCACTCTCTTTTTTTTTTTACTATTCATTTTGGCTTGCTTTTTTTTTGGTAATTTTCCCTTTTGGGGTTTGGATTTAATGTGCAAACAGATCAGATTCTAGTAAGAACATGATCAATTGAAGAGTCCCTCCTGATGTATTCTGCATAATGTACGGTAGTTGTAGAGTTAACCCACCTGGCACGGAGCAAAAAAAGTGTTGCAACACCCAGGAGGCCACACTGTGGGAAAAGTGTGATG
>JAVLVB010000591.1:449428-460934 GCA_032876305.1 Orestias chungarensis | reverse complement strand
TTGCTTAAAAGATTATTTACGCCAGGTTTAAAAAATATGTCAATAAAATATATCTCACCCAAGTTCTGCCACATGTTGAATAGTTCATAAGTCATCATAACTCTCATGTCGCCATACCTGCAATAAAGATATATAACCTATTAAAGAAACACTATTACCGCCTGGTTAATTTTATGAAGCCCTGTAAGAATTGAAGTTTAACGGATCGCTGCACAACATGAAGACTCATGTTTATTTTTGGTTTATATACTGAAATGCCTTCTCTGATGATAAAAATGGATTTTGAGTTTGGCAATTCAAAAGAATAATAATAATAACAATAATAATAATAATAATAAGGATAATACTAATAATAGTATGCCACTTTGAAACTAACCTTTAATACATGGTACACCTTTCCCTAAATGGAAACTTGTGAGTTTATTTTTTTTAAATATATGTTCTATGTCACAATCTAGGCAGAGATGGTGTGACTTTATTTAACAACTTAGTCTTTTTTAATAATCTCTTTGTTGGAAACAGAAGTGAAGAGAATTGAATAAACTATCCAGATGTGGAAGAAAAATCATCCCTCCAGGAAAAAGGGAGAATTTACCACTTTATTCAAAAGAACCGAATTGTCACAAATGTGTGAACAGGTTCTTTTGCCATGAAGGAAAATGTGCAAGTGTTGTAGTGTTCACACTGTAGGCTTTTATTTTGTCTCTTTTTTTTTTGTTGGAACATAGTTTGATTGTGCTTGTCAGAGCTTTCTCACTTGTCATAGATCTTCCTCCTCTTAGCTGGACTCAGGTTCTCCAGCTGTAAACTTGGCTGGTTGATGTAAAGAACAGCCAAACTGAAGTAGGAGTTCCACACCTGCTCAGGCACACAAGCAATACAAGCAATAAATCATGTGCTTTTCTCACATATTAAATTGTAAAAACAACAACATAGATGTATATCCTACAGTGAGGAGAAATTGTTTATGCATTTATTTCATAGCAGCATAAAATCCAATTTTTGACTTTTTATGTTTCCGCGCTAAACTCATATTGTTAACATGATTTCACATTAAAAACGTAGAGTGCATGCAGCTTTCTGTTTATATAGAACTTGAACTCAAACATGCAAAAGAAGCAACCAAAATATTAGAAAAACAGGCAGGTTGTCTTAATGGCATCATTGTAATCTGTATACCTTAAAGTCAAAGTCTGTTTCAGCAAAGTTCTTGTGCAGAGCAGGAGCGAGTTGCTGAGCTGTAGTCAGGATAATGCTGCAGAAAGTGAAAACATAAAACTGTTGTTAGGGTTTGCTTTGTTTAGTGTCAGGTTCCGATCCAGATAATATATATATATATATATATATATTCTTATGTTTCTCAAATGTCTAGCAGACTACGTTTGGCTCTTACTTGCTGGTTAGCAGCCTCATGATGTTCCAGTCACGAGGAAAAATACTGAGCTTCATCAGATTTCTGAACACACACAAAATCTTCAACAAGAACTCCTGGAGGCCAAAAAAAGAAGAGTTTTCAGTGTTGCTCCAACAAAATCGTTATTTTAAGACAAATTATCACCACAACTGTGAATCTATTTCAGCATCAAAACAATTTGATTCGTCATTCCGTCTGTTTTCATCAGATCTGCCATTACCACCATGACTGAAGCGAGTTTTCACAATGTACCTTGAGCTCGTCCTTGCTTTGGAAATTTTCCATCAAGTGTTGAAAGTGGATATCAGTCATTTGGCGTAGAAGCGACAGGAGGCATGAGACATATTCCCCCTGCCAAAAAGAAAGACAGGGACAGGCATGTGAAGCAATCCTGTGGAAGACATTCTCAGCGTAGCAAAGGACTAATACGAGATTATGAAAATAGATTCTTTCTTAAAAAAAGCCAAACTGTCATAAGGTTATATTTATATATGTGAAGGACAGTAACTCCTCCTAATACTGTAAGTATAAAAAAAAAATTGTTTATGTTTATGCATTTAGCAGACACTTTTATCCAAAGTGACTTACAAAGTAGACGCAATGTTACCCTTATTATCAATCTGACCATAAAGTGTCTAGAAATTTGTTTTGAACCTCTTGGAATCAGAGAAAAAAAATTATTCAGTGTTGTTGGAATGTTATTAAATTTAACTTATTATGTTGCTAAAAAATTGGTCTGTTTTTTTTTTTTTTCTCCTTATGGCTACAGATAATCTCAACCTCCCTATTGTTGTAATGATTTAGTTTTGGATAATAAATAAAGACCAAAAAGGATAAGTGAACATGGAATGTTGGGGTCAGGCATAAAAGCTAATGAAAGAAAATAAAAAAAGAATATATTGTCAGTCATAAACAATTAACTGCCAACTTTATAAAGTTTTTTGTAAAAAAAATGTAAAGCCATGTTTCATTTTTTAACAATAATATATGAGTTCTTTGTGTAGATTACTTTGAATCCATCTAAAATAGATTAAGGTTTTTATTTGTAATATTACAAAATGTAAACGTTTAAGGTATGTAAATATTTTTTTAATTACATGGGTAGAAGCAGGAGGATGTAAGGGAGAGCAAAAGAAACATTCTCAACACTTAATGCTAATATTGAGACATGCAGGCATTCCCAAAAAGGATAAGCTTTTGTTGTCCATTCGGAAAAGTAATTTGATGGCATGGGAATGATGACTGTAGGGATTAGGACAGGGCAATATGAAATACTATTTGCCTTTTTGCTCTTAGCTGACAAGATTTAGATCTCTGTTAGAAACATCAAAATGTATTAAATTATGGAACAGGATAACCAAGGTGAAGCCTTGTTTAATATTGCCCAGTCCTAACGCAGAGGCAGCATGACGAGGGGCAGATCAGGGAAGAGGGCGGTGAAGTAGTAGTAGTCATATTGTTAGTTACTAACAGTGATCTCTGCGGTGCACTGCGGACAGCGTTGACCCCTTACCGCCTCCTGCGATTGGCTCTTGCTCATGATCGAGAGGAGTGACTGCAGGAGGACGTCCAGCAGAGATTCCACCATCATCTCCACCTCTTCCTGCACTGACGTGTCCTAGAGGGACAGATGAGGCGTAAACATGGAGTGAAGGAAGCAGTTTAGAAAAAGAGTTTGGAATAGGGTGGAAGGTGAGGGACAGAACAAAGGAGGTATGTGAAGGTAATGGGAAAGAGAAAATTTTGCAAGAAGAAAAAATTACACAATCATATATTTTTCAACATTTTTGTAGATATAAAGGGAAGAAAGGAAGATCAAATTTGAATTAACCTATATGTGTTGGTTTATTTTTTCACTTAGTGGCAGGAGATACGTCTGCACAGTTAGAAAACAGTTAGAGAATTCTATGAGTTAAAATCTTCATTGCTCCTTTTAGGAAGTTCATTTTTCTTAATCACTTTTAAAATCTAAGAGGGCAGGACTGTTGGATCTAATTATTAATCTATTAGTGCATCTGACAAAATAACTTCTTAGATTGAAGCCAACCCCAATTTTTCCCTGATTAAGGTAATATCCAATAGATCAAAGCTGTAATATTTGGGACTGGGCTTGTAAAAATAGAGGTAAAGGAGGGCACAGAAAGCTGTATCAGAATGTTTTAATAGATTTTTAATTGGAGAATTGACTCAAAAAAAATTATTTTGAAGAAGATTTGTGTGTTTTCATGACAAGCCACAGTGATAGTTTAGGTTTAGGTCAATTACCAAAAATAGCTCCCAAAGGTTAGTTGAGGCAGAGGATTGTTTAAAACTTTGTGTCTCCTCAGATAAGTATGCAGAACTGAATAAGCTGCTCTTAAAAATTTGAGTTTAAGGACCCAACTCGGCTGCATATGTTATATTCAAGTCTGCACAAGGGTTACCAGCGAGCTGCTCTTGATAATGGAGAAAATGGAGCTGAGTATCCCTGAACAGATGAGTAGTTCTTTCTGTTGCCTCAGATGAAGATGGATGTGATGCAGGACCACAGGAAGCAGAATCCTTCGAGACTCTGAAGGCAAACAAAACAGGTTAAACAATTAGTTATTATGTAAAAAAATCGTTTAACTTTCCTGAATGTCTTAAATAAATTTTTTTACAAAGGATCTTATTTAGTTCAATTGTGCAAATTAAATTGATTCTCTCTTCTTCTTTTTTCTTTTTTTTTGGTATCTTAAAAAAGTAGAACCTCAGAAGAAAACAATAACTCAGCTGATCAATAACTGCTTAGGCCTTTACCAGGGAAAGAGAAGAGCCTGCTGTCCACAGTTCGAGCTATAGACTGCAGCTTCACTACGTCCATCGATTGGCCTATGTGCACCGTGGATGGCATGCTGCCCAAAGTGCCGCGCACAAATTCTGCCACCTCCTGCACCGTGAACATCTGCAGCAGCTCATCAAAGATGGCCGGGAACGAGTTTAACAACGCAGCCTAAGTAGAAGAAATAGGGAAAAAGAAAAACAAGTGAGTAGGAGGGTGACAGCACAGGTAAGGATAGAGAAGGTGAAGGTTTATTTTAGAAACAGAACACAGAGATTAATGGCTTCAGTGAATGTAATGAGAGAGAAATGTATTTCTGTAAAATAGGCAAAAAGAGCTGAACTGAGTCACTCTGAAAAGGTGATGCCCAAAAACAAATTAATGTTTTCATCACATCTCAGGTGTGAAACTCATGCAAGTTACTGGTTTTATTGTGCGTATTGATTTTCTATGGGTCAAAAAATTTATGTAATTTTATTTTTTTATAACTGAAGCTCTACATTTTGCAAAAGATGTATTCACTTTTTATAAAATAGGAGAAAAAAAGGACTCAACTTGCAGAAGGCAACCCACTAAATAAAATAAGGACAGAAACCCTGTAAACCTGTAATGGCAAAATCTACTCATAACTACCAAAGTAAGTAAAGAATCGGTTGCTTTCTGTGTTGCTAAACTCAAAACTTGAGGTTGAGTACACTGGATTTGCTCATAGAACCTCATTTTAGCTTCAACAGTGTAAATATGCACAAATATATGGTATTTAGATTTTTATTAAAGCTTTAAAACAGATTTGAATACAATTACCTTGAGCTCCTCATAATTTAAATCTAAAAAACCTAAAAAATTAATACACTCTATATGGATATACTATATGGATAATTATTGATTATAATATTTTAGCATATACCAGCTTGACTTGCCACACTTCAAATTTTATTTGGTTGCTCAGTTTCTTTTTACTTCAACAGGTGATTCTTGTTAAACAAGTGGTACTTTTAGATCTTATAAATGGACTTTTAGCACTTATTTTTATATATAATTTGAAGACTTGTTCTTTACTAGAAAGGAATGTTGCTGGTTCTGTTCCTGCATTGCAATCCCACTGTATGTCCCACATAATGTTTGTTTTTAGCTGTAATTTCAAGTCACCAGTACTAAACTACACTAAACTACGTTCCTGATTGTTATGTAATTTATTTTATTTTAAACAAAACCGATTTTTATGTACATGGCTTGAAAAAGTATAAAACTGGTAATGCATTTTCTATACAATGTGTCTAAATATGAATTGATTCTGTTCCAACAATGTTTTGATAAGTGGAAATTTACACAACACTACAACTCTTTTAGATGTTTAGCAAATATCTCCCATTTTCCAGAGTTTTATTGTTAGGTAAAGAACTAAACATTCTGGACTAGATCACAGTTCACAGTCACCAAAATGAACTAGTCCCATCAGTCAAACTAGTGTCATCTCAGGGGAGGGGCCTATACTAACATATGTGAGCATGGCATGGTGTATTATGGTGGACATGACTTGTCAGTGCAGAACAAACATAAATGTGTTCAAATGTGTTCAATTGACCATGATGTGCAGCATTAAAGGTTTCTGTGCATTATTAGGCTGACAAACAGCTGAAAACATGAACAGCACCTCTGAGTTTCACACAATAAAGTGGGAGTTGTAGCTTTCTACCAAGCATCTACTTACTGACAGTGAAGGCGGCCGCAGAGCGTTGGAGCTCCAGGCCTGAGAGCAGCTAGACGGCCCACCACTAGGAACCTGTCCTGAGACAGGGGTCTGGATAAGGCCCAAGGCAGAAACTAGAGCTAATGGGCCTGCAGGCCCAATGCAGGTGCCTGGAACCTGATTGGGGCCGGGGCAAGGCTGGGAGCCCTTTGGTGTGTGGGTAAGAAGGAGGTCCAGGGGAAAACAGTGGGACCCAATGAAGGACGGTTAAGGGGGGATTGAAAAAGAAGTCAACGCGAGTAAGTAGGGAAAGTGGAAAAAGGTGTAGGTGGAGTAAAAGTAGAATTAGAGTAACTAACACAAAACAGCGAGGGTAACTTTACAATAAAACAAGTTAAATTAATTTATATTTATGGCACTAGATGGTATAAAATCAAATTACCTCACACGTTTGTGTAAGGCTTATTAAGTCAAATTGCAGCTTCGTGTTGTGACATTCAGTTGTAATCTTCATTTATAAGATTAAAGTAGAATGTCTGGCTCAGTTTTTGTGTTAAACCCGGGGTCTCTCTCACCTGAGTGAATATGAGGGTCTCTGAGTTGCGGCTGTCCAGGCTGAGGACAAAGCGGATGGACTGAAAGAGTTCCTGGATGCTGGTTCGAAACTGCTCCTCCTCCATCCCGCAGGTGGCCCGCGAGTAAAGGATCCGAGACTGGATGATAAACTTGAACAGATACTCCAAAGCCTAATAACAGTTTGGAACACAGAAGCTCATCTTAGATACTTTCATATTTCATTTTTAAAATACCATAAACATTTACAAATGTTTTAAAAACGTCATGCACCACACGAAATGCAGTAAGAAAGGAATTTGAAACTCAAAAAAAACCGTGTGAATACTGCAGCTTGACTTAATATGGTAACAATGGGGTTTCAATCCTAGAGTTAATTGAAGAAAATCGGATTTGCATGAGTTTTATCCAACAGCAAAGGCTTCTCTCCAGGTCCATCTCATAAGAAATTGAGACCGAAACAAGCTGATTTAATTTAGCAGCAGAATACTGAGAATGTCCTGTATAACACCAAAATATCAGAAAGACAAATTAAGACACTGTTTGATTTGTTTTTAGTCCGTGCAAAAGAACACACTAAAAACACAGCACACATAGGCTTTTACAAATGTATGAAAAAAAGTCAGATTTTAAGCCGAGGCATGTCAAAACTATCCTCAATAATTTACACAATTCACTCATTTGGGCCAGATGTTTGAGTCCGATTAATATTTCAAACTGCTGAACAGCTTTGATGAATGAAAACGGCAAACTCTACACATACTTAAAATGTCTAATTTAAAATAAGCGCTTACTGTCCTTTGTCACCAAAAAAAGCAAAGATGCACAGAATAAAACCGTAAAAATCACAAACTGTGAGCAACATTTTCAAGCTAGGCTACAATGGAGTGACAAACACATTTTATGGAACAGTATTAACCTTATTAGATGTAATGTCCACATATGGTAACATATTTTCAATCTGTGAAGTTACACAGGTTCTCACCCTCATTGCTTCCTGAATGTGATCCTGTCTGACCACCTCAGCAGAGCGATCCATGTACCACTTCAGACAGCGAATCAGCTCTCTGAAAAAAAATCACCACAGCATTACTCTTCCAGAATGGACACATGCTTATTATTATTAGATCCTGAAATAATTTTACAAAAAAAAAGAGTTTATAAACCAAAACATTTGCTTAAAATCAATACTTCATTTAATGAGAGTAAGTTGACTTCTAATAATTTTTTTTTATTCTTTTACTTCCAGTTGTTTGGTTGAAAATGGTTCAAAACATAAATCTTTAGGAACAATAGGAAAACCTTCATCAATAAACAAATCTACTTCATAAATAAGTCAAATTTTAGTAGAATCACATTTCCCTCATCTTGCAGTTAATCTTTTGTTACTATTTCATTAGTGTTTTACATGATCAATTTGAAGAACACCACATTTTCTTAATCTCCTATTGAACCAGAGTAATTTTAGGAACAAAGCTGAAGCTAGTTTAAAAAAACTCACTTGTAGGCCAGAGCGCCTGCAAAGTGTTTCTGGATGTACGTGTCCATCACCGGTCTGAAGTGGTAGTATTTACTGTCCCTGAGCAAGTTAATGATAAAAACCTGTGTGTAAGAGAGAGTGAGAGAGAGAGAGAGAGAGAGAGAGAGAGGAAGCTTTAGTGATATTTATAAATAGTGAACAATAAACAAAAAAGTTAGACATTAAAAGACAGTTCTAGAGAGAATAAATACCCAAGGGTTTATAGCGTTAAAATTTGACATCATAATCCATATCTCTTGTCTAAAATAAGTCTTACCAAGTCAAACTAAGTCTGACTTGGTATCCGAGCAACTGAAAACCTTTTTTTTAAAACATGTACATGTTTAAATGAAAATACATTTTTGATTTCTTTCTTTTTTTTGGATCTACATTTTACTTTTGATTTAATACAAATATTAAATGAGGTGTCAGCTGCACTTTGATACTCAAAAAAACATCAGTCAACATGGGAAGATGTTGTGTTCATAGCACAAAATCAATGGCAATATTGGAGGTTTATTATAATTAAGAGTTTTGAACAAATGCAATTAAGACGCTGTCTCAATGAAATATTCAACTTAAATCTGCTTCCAAATCAGTCTCATATTGTAATAAGTCAATAGTATAACCTGACTATCATCGTTAGTAACCTGTTTTTACTTCAGTGACCTTTGGTTCTAGCAAACTATGGTTTTCTAAAAGCATATTTCAAATGTTCTAGTTTAATTTTATTTGTTTGCTTTCTTTCCTTCAACAAACTTTCTTACCAATGACTGGAACACAAGGGGTCCATATTTGTCTGTGTTGTCATCCAAGATGGAAAATAACGTGTCCAAAATATCCTGAAGAAACTGTAAAACATAGACAGAGAGTAAGACGTGTTTAATTTTAGTAAGCAGGCATGTGTTTGAGTTCCCTGTGGTGCTTAACCTTCTAATGGAAAAACAAGAGAATTATTTATTAACTATGAGCTAAAACACCTCTGGTTTTTGTTTTAGAGAAAAGTTAAATGGTTTAATTCCAAAGTAATTAACAAATACATGTGTTTTAAGAAATGTCTTTAAAGCATTAGCCCATCTATAGTCACCAGAAACGATTTACAGCTCTTTTTTTTCCACATTTTGTCACTTTATTAAGGTTTTTTTTATTTTTTTATTCATCAAAACAGAAAATTTAGTTCCTCCTGGTCTGACCAACAATGATACGTGTTTAGACAAAATTGGAGCTGGCTGCAATGTGCGTTTTAATGAGAGATGATTTCTAAAAGGTCTGAAAAAGGCCTGTTTGGTGGAGAGCATTAGAAATAGTTGAAATTCGTATGGTTCTCCTTTGTTTACCTCTCTTTAGCTCTTTATTCTTCAGTGCTCAGCTTGTTTAGTTAGCCATAGCTAAACACAATCTTTGTGGTTCCAAGCAAAAGATTAAATTAACTTTTCTGGATGTTCAATGTTTGTGTTCTTCAACCGATTTTTGTGTTGACAGTCTTGGGGGAAAAAAAAACACTTTCTTTTGACCTTATTGCCTTTTGTCTGCTCTTCTATGCCAGGTCAATTGAGAATTATGGAAGTAAACAGTTATGGGGCTAATATAGGTCAATGTTTATATATAAATGTTTTAAATGAAACGCATATAAAACCAGAATAAGTCTGAAATATAATAAAATGTTTAAAAAGTTAAAAGTATTATAACTTTCTGTGGCACAAAAAAATGTAAAAACATAAAATTATGAGTTAGAGATGATTATTTTGGAGTCTGCTGGCAGATTGTGTTGGTCTCAAAATGATAAACTAATGCTGACTGCAGTAAGATTTAAACAGAGGTCAATGTAGAGACATATGCAGAGGAAGAATTATTGAACATGACATATAGATGGTCTTCAACAAGCCAACCACCCAGGCAACTTCAGAAGGATTACTTCAGTCTTTACCAAACTGAAAACAATCAAACCTTGTTGAAATGTGCTGCCAGCCTATTCACACCTCAGATGATGTGAGCTGCTAAGCATTGGAAATCACTGTCTTTTATTAACATATCTGGGACAAGGACGGCCTTTAGTCACCTGGGGCAAATCCGACTAAAGCATGGAAAGCTTCTGAGGTGACCTCAAATAGAAGACAGAGTCAACTGTCAGATGTTTGGCATTAACAACAAATGTTGTTTTTTTCGTATTAAGACTAAAATATTATAGAAAAATGAGACTTTGTAACAGTTTTCCACTGCTGTACTTTTATTATAATACAGATATTCTGATAACTTTCCCTTTGTTATAGCGATAAACCTCACCTTGACAATTTCTTCGCCACTAACATGACGAAGACGCCCAAGGATGTCCATGACCCGGTCAGGATGGGCCTTCCACTTAAGCAGCGCCAGAAGGTCCACTAAAAAAAATGGACAAAATGTAACAAACCAAATAAGAAAATGACCCAATGAAAAACTCAATATTCTAATATGATTTAAAGATTAGCTTTAGGACACATCAGAAAATCATGGCAAAACAAATACTATTTAATAAAACAATTCTGTTTTATGATAAACTAAGATTAGCTGTGACGACACGTTTGGGCCTTTTGACATGTTTCTGACAGGGTGATAAATCCTGAAGTAGGTGAACATATTCCCAGCAACAAAAAAATCTGCTTAGAAAGGCATCATACTGAAGAAGAATCTAAATACCACTGGTTACCGTTCTGAGTGAGTTTGGTGGAGGAGAGCTGCGTGGCGATCCAGAACGTCTCCTTGGTGCTTCGCTGGAAGATAAGGCTGGAGGGGATGTTGGGACAGCTGTTGAAGTCATCCTTACAGCAGGGTAGGCCCAGGTAGAGGGCGTGGTTACTGAAGGTTGTGTTCTCATCACACTAAATCCAAGAAAAAACACAAAGAAGACAAAAAGAGTGAATGAGAAATAAAGCATAGGAGACTTCAGTCATTACTGGTTCAAAAGCCAAAGAGAAACTCTCGTTCAGGCTTAATCGACATCTGTTGTGAGATTTTTCGTATCATGCTTTGAATGTTTTGTTTGACTGCTCAGGATAGGACATGTGTTGAATTGAAAGAGAACTATTTACTAGTTTTAGACTAATGTTGACTATTTAAAAACAGATGGCGAACCCTCACTAAGATTATGAGCCAGACAAAGAGAAATGTTCAATGTTTGTATCAGACCTTGTAGACGTAGAGCTCATGACTCTCGTCAGATAAAGTAGTTCCATCCTCTCTCATCAGAGGAGTAAAGGCACAGCCATAAAGTTTTTTCTCTCCTTTATCCTTTGCTGTAGAGACAAAACAAAATAGCAATAGAAATTAGGAACACAAATGTAAGCGCACACATGTAAGCAGTTTTTTTTTTTGGTTGTTGTTTTTTTTACCACTAGAGCTACATTTAACCACTTACCAATATTTCATTTTAAGGTCCTACATATAACAAGTTTCTTTCAGTTAGCTCTTATCAAACTAGAGGTATGCAGTAGCGTACTCACTTGAGC
Organism: Orestias chungarensis; assembly: GCA_032876305.1. Classification (NCBI taxonomy): domain Eukaryota; kingdom Metazoa; phylum Chordata; class Actinopteri; order Cyprinodontiformes; family Cyprinodontidae; genus Orestias; species Orestias chungarensis. The sequence goes on along the minus strand of JAVLVB010000591.1, from coordinate 449,453 downwards.
AATGTCTGAACTCAAAGCGGAGGTG
>JAVLVB010000591.1:391912-437897 GCA_032876305.1 Orestias chungarensis | reverse complement strand
TGTTTATAGAAAGTATGAGATGGGCATTTGTGTATCTTTTGGTCAGCATTGGTGGGTTTGCCCTTCTAGCTCTCCTATGGATGTCATCCGACAAATTTAAGACAGCAGCGCTTTTAGATGTTTATCACAATCCTTTTCTGAACTCCATGGTGAGTGCTAGGTTTGCCCTTTTTGGTCTTTGGGTAATTTTGGTTGATTAACCACCCCAGCTAAGATTAACCATTTCGAGCCCTTGCAAAACCTCCATTATACGTTACATGTTGCATCCATTACATGTTACTGTTTGTTGAATTTCTTTAGATCATTGCTTTATCAAGGTTGATAAAATTTAAGCCCAGAAAATATTTATTACAATCTATGCTGTGTGTGTGTGTGGTTTTACTTCATCTTACTCTGATGTTAACATTTGTTTGATTATCTGAAACATTTCATACTGAAAAAAATAAGAAAGAAGACGTAATAGGTCATCTTACAAATATGTTTTCACAGCACAGTAAGATTCTTAGTAAGGACAGTGAGACCTGTTCGAATAACTTGTGAGACGATGTAGAGTTCTCTCTTCATGTCTTTGTTGCTCAGGTCCTGCAATTAAAAATATTTAAAAATATATATACATTCACAATCAAAAAAGCACTCATACGAAATTCAGCCCAAAATAAAAAGAGACGAAAAATGATGCGGAAGGAGACATTTGATTGAGAGTAATCTTTACAACTGTAAGGCTTAATTTCTTGCTTCCGATATTTATAAAAATGAAAATAGATACCTCCATCATAATAGTGCAGTTCAACTGAAATTATGTAGTAGTAAACAGTCTAGAGCAAAATACACAACTAAAGATGTGCCAAAAGCTTAATAGTTCTGGCCATAATAAAATATATACTAAATCCGTGTTTATTAATTTTTTTAAATTCATAATATCATTAAAGAAATAAATCTGTTTTGCCTTTCTTGGGTTGTATTTTGGCGTATTTTTATCCAGGCTGATGCTATCATACATCAACAGGGGGCAATGTAACCTTACTTTTATTACACCCTACTAGTTTTCCCAGATTTTGTCTTTGAAAGAGCAACAGAGTACATGTTTATATGTGTTTGTCCTGGTTACCGTGAACAGTGAACACAGTCGGTCCACCTTCTCCGGATTCTTTGGTCCTCCATTCTTGTTTAATCTCACCATGAACTTCTCGCTGAAAAACACAATCAGAGGTTTCAACTTCAATGTTTCTGTGTCTCTGATTTTCAGGGACCTGCAGGGATGTTGCTACATGTCTGCTCTCAGTCCTAAAGGGTAGCAAAGACGTAAGAATCAAAAAGTTAACCTCTTAGTAAACATGGCGATAAAAGACGTTCCTGCAACTTCTCATCTGCATATATGACTGAACTAAAACTAAGATGAGATAAAGGAACTCTGATCAGACACAGTTTACCCCCCCTGATACACCTACACAGTCTCTTCAGTTGCTGGGTTTGACATAGATGTCTCATCTCAGCTTGTCCTGACACATCACAAGTAAAGAAGCTCCAAAACCAAATACCTTAAACAACAGCGTACATGTTTATTCATAATGTAAATACACTGACAGACATTGCTTTCCCCATAAATATTGTTCGGGATCCCTGTAAGCCACACCTGATAAAACCAACACAAACACGAACATTTCATCCGAACTATATTCGGTTCACAGTCCTTGATGCAGGCTAAAGTTGTGCTTGTTCTTGCACACAGATTTCCCGCTAATGTTTTGCTTCTTAGGTTCCCAGTGATATCCGTCGATACGCCACTTTTAGCAATGACCTTTTGGGGCTGATTCTCCTTGTGGAGTGTGACAAGGACTGACTTTAAGGCGTGGCAGCCTGCAGACTCAGAGAGACCAGTCAGAGGCCCATAAACCTTTGTAGGAGTTTTCAGTTAATTAGCTGATTAGGTTGCGACACTTTAATTATTTACAGCCCACTGTAGCAACATTTTTGTCCAGGAGTATCAAATGAAGCAAGTAAGTGACCCAATGGAGTCTAAAGAAAACTTTTTTTCCAATTTTAAAAATGTCCTGTAAAATGTAGAAATACAATATTGAACTTCTTCTCCAACATAGACACCTGATTTATGAGACTGAATTGTAAATTGTAATTTATTCCTGGAAAAACCCTAATATAAAAGTGTCAAACAAACATTTTGTATTGCTTTTTTCTTCCTTAAACACATTTTTATATTTGAAAAACATTGGTTTTATTAAATATAGAATTTTTAAGTACAATTCTTGTAATTAATTAGAATATTCCCATTGCTGATATTTATAGACCACTTAACAGAAATTAGCAACTAAATTTCACAAAAGCGAAATGGACATATTTGACTTCAGTCTTAAAGACAGGAGGTCTCCCATGACTAGAGGCTGCCTGAGGGGAGACCAGAGGGAGCTTAAGGGGACATACTGACACATTAACATTGATGAAGTGGACCTTTTTTTGTCAAAGCCTCAGAGCTTCCTTCAATCTGATCTTTTTTCTTTCTGTGGTTGGAACAGTTGCCACTTTTTACACTTTTCTAGAAAACAATTAAATTCTATTGTAGAAGTTTTTGTATTCATTGAAAATATGTCGTTTTTGCAACAACATACTTAGATTCCCTCAATCGTGATTTAAAATGGAAGACTAACACCAAGTAGCGAACAATTGTGAGGTAAAAGTTAATTTATACGGGATTTTCAAGTTGAAAATATTTCTCCAGCACGTATTTTATATTCACCTACACTTTGCAGAACCATCCTTTGTTGCTATTACAGCTAAAGTAGTTTTGGCTGAATGTCTCTACCAGCTTTGCACACCCAGAATTTGAAACTTTTGCCCATTTGTGTTTTGCAAAATATCTCAAGTTCAGCCAGCTAGCTGGGGATAGGCACCAGCACACTGACCTGGTATAAACATTTGATGATTGTTAAAAAATGGTCATACTTTTTATATATAAGGTTATATAAACTTTAATGATAGTGGAAAGGGAAATAAAATGTAAATAAAACAGACACAATAAGATAATACTAATAATACTAACTTTGAATTAGCTTTTTATTGGTAAATAGCAATATCTTCTTTGCATTGGAAGTTGGATCTGTGAGCTAAGGTCATAAGAAAACCCAAATGCTGTCTTTGTTCGGCAGAAGGCAAGTCCCTAATTAAACTATAATCTTTACAAACAAAACCAAAAGCTGTGCATGAGCAGAGATTACTCCAACTAAGAAGTGTACAAACACGGAGCTGGAATAAATTAACAGACAAAGCTGGGCAGTTGTAAGAGAAAACAATGAAAGTTTGACAATAAACTAAGCTGCACGGAAAAAAATATACAAACTTCTCGAACTTTTTCACCTTGCTTAATTACAACCACAAACTTTAAATATTTTCAATGGGATGTTAAGTGATAGAGCAATATAAAATAGAGCAGAATTGTAAACCACTTTGAACAGTTTATTTTCAAGTTAACCCCCCCCCCCAATGGTTAGATTTAAATCTTGAGTTTTACCTGATTTGCAAATAATATATGTATGTGTATTAGTGGATTCCAATCTAAAGCTTTAGACATGTTTGTGAAATTGACTTCACTATAAACACTACATGTACAGCCAACTAAAACGGACATCTCAACAGAAAAAAAATATATATGTATTTTCATGAACTTTTTTATACTCTCTGGTTACTTTTACCACTTAAATCCTGCAGGCACCGTGAGGGACAACAAATCCCCACAACACAGGCTTTGTGGCCGTCTTTAAACTGAGAGAATTTATTCCAATCCTCCAATGAGACTGCATCCCAAACAACACAATAAAAGGTATATAAATATGTTTTTGTCCATGAACAGTAGGAGAGCGGAACTGCTGAATGTCTTCTGGTAGGTGAGAGATAGCAGGTGATAAGGCGTGAAGAAAGACTGAGACACAGTCAATCTTTGCTCCTGTGTTGTGTGTGCGTGTGTTGTGTGTGTGTGTGTGTGTGTGTGTGTGTGTGTGTGTGTGTGTGTGTGTGTGTGTGTGTGTGTGTGTGTGTGTGTGTGTGTGTGTGTGTGTGTGTGTGTGTGTGTGTGTGTGTGTGTGTGTGTGTGTGTTTTACTGAGGCAGAAATTGACTGCATTAAGGATGCTGCAAATACTACCTGGCCAAAAAAGGCACCAGAAAGACAAGAAGCCGACAAATGCATGTTTGACGTTATTTTAACATGCATCCTCTTGTGCTGCATAGTGCAAGTAAATCTGTGACAGGCACACAAACATGTAGAACCAGTGATGAGTTCTTAACTCCAAATATACGTTAGCGCAACAAAACAAGCTTCATTGTGAAAGCTCGATTCCAATGTATGAAACCACAGGAGAAATCAAGTATGAATGTATAAACATGTGGTCATTCAAAGACAGTAATGGACTGCACCAATATGCATGGATGCACCAAATCAAATGCATACTCATTGCTCACAGAGACACCACAGGCACACAAACACACATACAATGCATGAAAAATTCATAAACACCACTGCCCAGTATCCTCTAAATAGACAATGCTTTCAGAGGGACATATGACACATACAGTTCACAGGATGACAAAATCATTTCACTTTTAAGATTCAGTGTCTTGCATTATGACCACTTTAACTTTTCAAATTTTACCACCAGAAATGGCTTTTTTTATATAAATTATTTATTCATTGTTAAGTGAGTGAACTGAGCCAGTTACACTATAAACATTAAAAAATAGGTATTCAAGTGATTTTCAAAAACAGTTTTTGTTTTTGTTTTTTTCTCAAAGATGGTTTTCTAACATATGAAATCTTTAGAAATAACACAAATTTATTGTAAAAAATACAGCGAGTAGAGAGTACTGGCTCTGATTGGTTGTTTCGGACAAGGAGCGGCATAGGACCACACAGAGGAGATGAAGGATCTAGATTAGTGTTTTTTTTTTTCCAATTATCTGAAATTGTGAAAATCTGAACTCAAAATTAGAAGGAATTTCACAAAGCTGGTTATTTGTTCAACTATCTGTTTTTAAACATTTAATTAAAGCATTACTGAAGAACTGGAGTCTATATATAAGATACAGTACAGTACATTTTTTATAAATTAGAATAGACGTAGAATAGTCTAATTCTAACAGAAAATTTCTCTAAAAACATTATTTCTTTAATGTTAATACAAACAAGCAGGATAACTGCTCCTTTTTTTCATATATTCTAAACAATGAAACACAGTAATTGATTTGAGTAAGAACATCTTAATATATCAAAACTGCAGGCAGTGAGTAGCAAAAGCAAATAGAAACTCCAGAATCTCTCTTTTTGTTACTTTTTTATTCAGAAAGGTTTTGGGGGTTAATGGCCGTAAGATGTTTTGGAAACAGAGACAGACGTCTCTCTAGCCTGAGCAGATGAGCAGATCTTGGCATAAGTGTCACAAACGCTGAGTCAGGAGAAACACTGAAATTAGACTCTCAAGGTCACAAATATAGGCGCAGCTGTCTGTTTGTTTTATGAGGACGGAAACCTTTCAGCTGGTTTGCAGCAACAAGCAAACTGAAATGAGCAAAAAGAAGATAGGATGAACACCTATTTATTTCAGTAATGGACTAATATCCTCGTCTCTACAGAAGCAATCACTGAGCCATACCATCACAGTTGACCCACATCAGCCTTATTATTGACTTTGACTAATATTAATCTATTAGGATTGTGTTTTCTCCAAGAATGTATAATTGATGAGCATTCATTAGAGAGGGAGTAGGGAGGTGGGTGGTCATGTATTATAAACAACACGCTCTGTGTGACCACTTGCTATTACTTATTCTGCTTTAAGGAAGAATAAAAAAAGGGAGGGGTACACAATGAGATGGAGCACAATAGTGCAAAGTAGGAGATAAGGACAATGTATTAAGTGCATACAACATTTAACTTTATCACATGTATAACATCTATCATAGGGGGTGGTTAAAAACACATGATGAAACATCCTAAGCCAGACACAGAGATGTAAAAAAATAAATTATAATTGCCGCCACAGATTACTTCTGTTTTTAATTTTTATCCCCTTCACATTTGTAGACCCTTAAACTAATTCTATTATCAGGGAAGGTGAATATTAGCTTCATAGCTCTAATCTCCTATATTTAGATGTAACTGTTCATTTGTCTGTATTATGCATTTAAAAAAAAAAATAACCCTGCTGGTTGATCGTTGATCATTCTGCTACTGTATAAACATTAAGCATGCTTGAGTTTAGTAAGTTCAGTGCCGTTATTTCTCATCAGTTCATTCTTCTGTATAAATTTGAGTATAAATTTAACACAGGTTCTATTTTTTGTAATTTTTTGCTACTACAGTTCCAGTGAAAACCATGTTGTGTTGTGGCAGGCATAATAAGATAAGATAAGATAAGATAGACTTTATTGATCCCGAAGGAAATTGTTTTGCCAGGGTTACAGAGTATCAAATAACAATTAACACGACACACTCATCTCACATACAACACAGTACAGTACACAATCAACATATAACAATAACTACACTACAATTTATCCCTCCTGAAGATGGAAGAGGAATTAATAATTAACACAGCTTTCAAAAAAATAGTTTGATGATGTTTAACTTTTAATCTATAACCTCAATGATGTATAAAACTAAAGTGTGACTAAAAAGCCGAAACAAAAGAACCCCATTACAAGAGGGGAATTTTCGATAAGAGCCATAGAACACAACATTTCACAGTCCTTTTTTTTCTGAGGTAAATCGGCCGTTATTATTAGTCCTTTCAGGCCTTCTTCATCTTTTCACTATTATCTTTTCTGTTTCAAGTTTCATGAGTACTTCTATCTATCTAAATAATTACAACACTAGTCTTGTTACAATTAAAGCTATGGATTTGTATGCGGCTCCAATATGTTCTTTTTCTCATTTCAAAATAAAACTTTATCCATAACATTGTCACGTTTAATCGGCTAAAAGCATGTTGTGTCCCTTTTAAGAATTCATTGTAGAAACTCTTAATTTGGCATTCTTAATACAGTATCTTACTTAGTTTCAGGCTATCAGTGTAAAACTTTGAAGGGTAATGATTAAATACCTGATGATTAAAAAGTTTGAAATATTAATATAGACTTGACAACTTTCTGAGAATTTTAAATAGTATTATCAGCTGTAAGTTTTGAACAAATCACCTTCATGCATGGAAAGCAGAGCTTTTGTAAAGGAAATGGGGTTCGGTTAAAGTCAAATCAGTAAAACAATCACATGCATCAACAACCTTTTATATCCCCTAACAGAAACTGGCTCATGTTTCTTCCTCGGTAACATTTTACTGATTTAAAACTTGATTGAAAACAAACTATATTTCGTCAGCCGTATATAATATAATGATAAAATATGTTCAGTTATTTTAGTAAATCTATGTCAAAATATGACAAGAATTTTTGTGTTTACGCTTATAAATGTAAATCTGTTTAAGACTCAATAGCAAAAACCGTTCACAGTTCAACAGTTATTTATATAGAGTGTGGTTTGGATTTATTTAAATTTGCTAGAGTCACTTTGACTAGTCTTTCATTAAGTAACATACTTGTGAGCAAATCATTTATCTAAATTAACACAGAGAGTAACACTAAACTCATCCAGGCCATAATCACTGATTGAATGCAGGATCAGATGCTTCATCAGCCAAGCCAATGCAATAATCAAATATCACCACACGAACAGAATAATTGCAAAAATCCTACAAATAAAATAACAGCAATTGGTATTTTTAATTTTTTTGTGCAGATACCTGATTGTCTTTCCCTCCCTCAGGTCATAAAGAGAGAAAAATATGTCTGTGTCCTCCCCGATGCTGCTGTAGGTGAAGCTCTTGAGGTTGACCAGTAGGTGGTGTGGTACAGGAACCCTGGAAGGTTCTCCATGCCTCTGCCGACTATTCTCACCCTGAAAAAACACACAAAATAAAACACAGTGTTTTTTTATATATATATTTTAAGAATCTTTTACAATGCCATGTTTTGGGGCTCCATCTGCTGCTAAAATAAACTGTTTATTTTATTTTTTAACTGTTGCATCAACACATGTTCTTTGCTACTAGTATTTACCCAAAGTATTGTAAATGTATGGCTTCCCGTCGGGCAGCTTCAGTTTTACCAAATTGTCATGTTTAAGTTTAATAAAATACAAAAGCAAAGAGAGGAATAGAAACATTACCTGAGTGTTGCTCTGCTGGACACTGTGTCTGCTGGACAGGTGCTGAAAAAGATTTTAAAAAACATTACTTTCCTTCTGCTTGTATAGCTTAATCTTCAGCTATCATTTATCATAGAAAATAGGAAACCCCTTTCTCTAAACAACACATACAAATTCTACTTTTCTTAGCTCATTGTTTGAACATGTTTTTTCTTTATTCTTCTTTTTTCTCTCTCTCTCCTCATTTTTCCTCTAGTTCCTCTAATTTCTTTATTGTGCTCCTTATTTTTGATCTGCTCTTTCCCATTCTCAGTTCCCTACCTTCCATCTCTACTACACTCGCTCCCACAGATGATGGAAATATTTTAATACCCCAGAGACTCATTACTCCAACTTGTCTCCTTAATTTGTCAAGAGGTTTTTTTGAGTAGAGAGGAAGCAATAAGTCAAACGCTGTTTGATGAATGGGAGTAAGGACCGTCAGTGACAAGAGAGCTCCAATTATTCCAACCTGAGAAGAAACAGAACCAGTCTGCCAACACCTTCTATTGTTTTTTCCTAAACTAAGTTGCAACGATCAGAATTGAATGCTTACTAAAGAATAGATTTTAGCTTAAATTTGACTGAGTACTGACATTTTTTAAAATTTCAGTTTAAACCAACACAACTTTAGCTTGTGGTAAATTTACTTTCTCAGTTTGTTTTATAATAATACAATACTATACAATACAGTGGTTAAGAGGCCTGAAGCAAATGTATTTTCTTGTTTTTTCTTAAACACTGCACTGCAAAAGGGTGTTCTTTGTCCTCCCCACTTTCCTTTCTCTGTCTCTTATTTTAAGATCAGTCTCCAAGCAACAGAAGAAAAGAAAGTTACAGCAGCATCACTGATTGACTGGGACAGCTGAGCTATTTAAAAGCAAACAAAAACTTGAGGTTTCTCAGGGAGACAAGAAATATTCAAGGGTGTCTAATACTGTATCCACACCAAGATTAATTGGCTTTTTTGTTGTAATTTCCATTTTATTGTAACAGCTCAGGAACTATGAATATAAAAATTTTCGAAATGCATGGCAACAAGTAAAATGAGTTTGCCTTTCACGTTAATTCTATTATGATTCAGTTTGGCTCGCTAGAAAATGTATGTCTTAGTTGTTATATTTCATGATGCAGTATAAATAAAAACAGGATTTTAAAAGATTTTTGCATTGCTTAGCAACTTTGTGTTGAGTTACTGTCTCAGTAACCTGGAAAATGCTTGACTTATAGTTGGATTGATAACATGTGACTTTTATTTTTTTTTCAAAGAAAAGGGTAGCAGAAATAATCAAATTACTTCCAAACCAGACAGGAGATTTTTATTCAATACTTATGCGATATCAATGTTTTTATGTCTTTTTTTTACTAGTTGTTTCGTTGCTAGAATATAAAATGGTAAAATATCCTATTTCCATGAAAATCCTCAACATATAAAAGTATGTGCTTGATTTTGTTTAGTAACACTAAGAGGATGAGAGTTTTTTGTTTTTGCTGTTAGTCAACCTGTCATGGATCTAGGATTTAAAATGTTGCCTACTGACTCAATCAGAAATAGCTTCATCCTCGTTAATGCAACATCCTCAATATATGCACATAACTAAATGCCAGCAAATCTACTCGTCACTAATCAATAAAAACAAAGCTAACAACAACAACAAAAAACTTTGATGAGAAACAGGAAGGAAGATTTTTTTTTTAAATGAACTCCCTTTTTTAAAATATTTCAAAGTTGTAAAAAACTGCTACTGGGAAAAATAAAATGAATAAGCACTGGATTGAGAAAATAACTTACCAAAAAAAAAACTGCTTTAAAAAAAATTTAATCGTTGATCGTTATTACTGCATAAAATATGGTTAAAAAGGCATGCTGATGTATCTTAAAATAAGGAAAAAAACATGTCATGCAAAGGACCTTGCATAGTATAGTTTGTAGAGTTCTTGCTCCGGTGGAGCGGATGTAGAGTTAATTTATGTCATGTTACAAATGGTGGTGGAGTGCACGGCGGAGTGGAGCCACATGTACTGTAAATCCAGGATAAGTTGTGAGAAATACATCAGTTAGTTATGTAAGACCTCAGCAACAGTCAGTGTGTAAACACATGGCTGGGAAATAATTTAGCCATCTGTGCCTGCACTTCAGCTCTGAATGTAAATTGCGTGTCTCCTAAAAATACTTTGGACGCAATCTCTGAAGTAGGTTCAAATGTGACCTGTGTGTCTACACATATTCACCTTGCTGCAGTCCCTTTTTTCACCTTTATTTAAATAAATTTCCTGGCAAAGAGGAAAGATTTTTCTTTCCTTTAACCAAAAAAAAAAAAAAATGTTGTGTTTGATGGGATGTTCTGTGTATTAAGGTTGTAAGGCCACAACTTTATCAGCAATAAATTATCTTGAACTCTTCTCTTACCATTTTATACAAGTCTGACACGCTTATGTGGTCTTCATCGACCATCTCAAACTCCTTTCTTGGCACCAAATCGAGACCCAGGTGTCTGGCAAAATGAGAAAAAAAAGAATGTAAGATATTATAATTGTAGTTCGTTGAGATTTAGACAGAGCTACACAGACCTCCAAATTCACACATGGGCATCTAGCTTTTTTAACGTAATTAACTTCTGTTGAGAAACATTGTTTTATATCTCTAAGTGTATGCCCTGTCTCAACAATTGTATGTTTCTATTGTTTATTTTGACCGTTCTTAATCCTGTGGTATCAATTTGTGTTCAGCATTTGCTGAACTCAACAGGAGGTCTTCCTCCCACTTTAATCTAATCAATTTGAATTAAACAACAGATCACAGTAGCTCCTCCTCTTCTTTCTGAGCTACCAGCAGTGGTAAACTGGATTAGGATTGATCTGTCCAACAAGATAAGCAGCCCCCTCATCAAGATGTTTTTGAGTAACTGTAGTTGCAATGTATTTATTTGGTTTGTTCACTGAGCCCTGTTTGCATGGATGTGTGAATATAACCCTCAATAAGTAGCCTCAGCTTGTGCAAAGAAATATTACAGGTGCAACAGAAGGGATTTGAATAAATGTTATTTTTTAATGAGTTGTTACTTGGTTCACTAGTTTATCGATAAAACAACTAAGTTCTTACTTTTAACTACAGATACCAAAGAAAGCACTTCTCAAAGTTAAGATCTTTTTTTTTCCTTTCCTGAGTCTTGTACAGCACACTATACTTTTTTAGTATTCATTCAAGTTTAGTTTACAAACTTATCAGTTCCCAAACCTTTTTAGATGAAAATATTATGCTATTCCAAGCTCAATATTTCACATTTTACGTTCCCTATCAATCTGACGGCACAGTGGACTTTTACTCCAGCCCATCTGTTTTTCTTCAGCCTTTCACTGAGCTCATGAATCTTTTCACCAACATATATTAGGCTTCATTCATCTGCTCCTGAAAATCACTTCTATTGCCCAATACAGGCACTTGGGGAGATGCTGATCTGCTGACTTTAAGTGCTGAGAAAGTTTACCAGTTTAAATCAAAACTTCTGGGATGACTTTTTCGATTGTTCTAACAGTCTGTTATATCTTAAAATTGACTCTAGGATAAGCGAGTTTCATCACCTTTGATTTTCAGGGTGGAGATTTTGAATTTAATGTGGCTGTATTTAATGTGTTTATAGAAGAATGTGTTTTTTTATATTAATGAAAGATGTTTTCTCACTCGTTGCCCCAGTCAAGTCTGACAGTGATGTGTCTCTTGACGTCTCTGCTCTGGTCCTGAGTTAGGTGACCGGAGAGCAGCTGCCTCCTCAGGTCGATCAGCTCCATCATGACGTGTCGTACCTTGTAGAACAGATCCACCTTGTGTTTCTGATGGACAGAGAAAAAGTAGGAAAAATTCAATAAGCGGTGCAAGGTGTCTTTCCTTTGCGTAAAATTCAGGTGCTAAAACATTTGATATGTAAAAGCAAATAAACACAGAATTTAATCACAAAAAAGCATTTAAAAGCAGCAGGTAACATTTTCCAACTAGGATTTATTTACATTTACCTTAAAGTATGTTAGTAGAAATAATTGGAAACTAAAACATGAAGACATATCTGATAATCTAGATAGCTTTGCAGTTGATAATTATTTTTCTGTCTTTATCCTTATCAGCATGTTTGGACCATCTGTGTACACGCATCATATTCGAACTGTTAAGTAACAGAGTTCAATTCAACAGTTGTTACTTAGTTATTTTAAACCACACTAATTTAAGAACACAATGTAAAGTTAAAGTTATGTGACACCCTATGGCAGCTTCTATGGTTTTCTCTCATGTTTCAACATTTAATTATTTGATATCAATTGTAGCAATACTAAAAGTTGAAGTTGAAACTGCCACTTCTGTAAAGGAATTGATTTGGACACTTCCCCATATCTAAAATGACACAAAGCTGTATTGCATTGGATGATTTCATGATGGCAAAATTGAACCTGAGTATTCTGAAACAAAAACATTGCTCTGTTTAAACACCAGATATTAGAATAAGTGTTTTTCAGACTTTTCAAAGAAGAGTCAATACCATGATGAGATCAAAAGTTATTACTGGGGACTTCAGCATAAAACAGTAGCACCTTATGAGCCTGGTAAAGTATTTGAAGAGTTTTAAATCAGTCATTCCATCCATCCAAACAAGTTGATCTTAAAATCAGACTCTAGAAGTGTCATCACTGGACCTTCTGAAGGCTTTAACTAGTGTTGGTGTGAAAGTGAATAGATTTGTAGTTTCCACTGGAATTGGGAGTTTTATTTCTTATCATATCCTTTAATTCTTTAAGGTTATAAGAACCCAATTCCATCAACCTAATCTCAGATTCACTGATGTCCAAACCTATTGGATTGAGGTGTTTGGTACAAAGACCCCCCGCACACATGATGCTAGTTACAGGATCATTAAACTATGCTGTTATGGAATCAGTTTGCTTTGCTTGTAAAAATGTTTCATACCATTTAAGTGATATTTAACACCCTAATAAATAATTTTAAGGCTTTCATATGTAATTATTTATCTTGTGAATATAAAAAAACTATACAGATGTGTGTAAAACGCTAAAGTATAGCTCTTGTCATTTGTGTGGTTAATTCATATGAGCCCACTTATCATACTTGGACCAAAAAGTAACAATGTTCCAAATTTAAAAGAAAGGATTAACAGATATTTATAAAGCATGAGGATCAATTCAAAGCCCCAAAAGCCTGGATGTATAATTTGTATCTATTGGAATAAAATAGCTAATAAAGCAATATCACACGAGAGGGAGTGCTATATCGGTGAATATCAGCACTGGTGTGATTCGGTTGTAGGATCGAGGGCGCAGGCCGAGTCCCGCAGACAATCACACGTGCCGATAGTCACCGATATAGCACTCCCTCTTGTGTGATATTGCTTTTATACAACAGTTCTACAAACACATTTTATTAGTTAACAATATTACACCACAAAAGATTGTGATTTATTTGTTTATTTGATGATCTGTTGGCTCCGTCAACACAAATAGTTCATCGACAACGCTGTTTCCAGGCAACGAACGGTAACGTTTTCTGTTTATAAGCTTTAAAATTAACTGTTAAAAGGGTGTAGCGGAGCGATACACCTGTGAACCGTCCCTTTGCTGTTATCGGTAAATATCAGCACTCATCGAAAGTCTCTCGTCCAATCAGATTACTCGGTCGGAACTAACTGTTGTATAATACATATTATAGATAACATTATTAGATGTAATAGTTTAACAACTGTATGAGCAGTAAAAGCATTTCATTTTATTAAAGTAAAAGTAGTTTAATCATAATGTTTTTGTGTTAAAGAGCATAAAGAAGCATATTAAAACCTGGCAATCTCAAACTAGCACATACCTTCACATAAGTAAATAAACGCTCTCTAACAAACTGAATATATTTAGCATCTTTGATTTATGGGAAACAAAATCAATTCCTTCAAGGTCTCACAAGCAAAGATTAAACTCCCACTGTCAGTGGTTTTAACTGCATAATGTTCATAATTCATACACACACACAAACACACTGATAATTAACATACACAAGTTGGAACAGATCTCCTTTCCCCTGAAGCTTCTTCTATTATTAGTGCTCTAATTTATCCTAAAGGCCTTGAACAGAAGGCTGTGGGGTTAAAATCCTATCCTGGTCTTGGGAAAGAGCTGCAAAGGCAGCAGAGAGCAAGCACTGACCACACATATACACTTATTCGGTGCCTTCCATCAGGCCGACGCTTCAGCCACATGAAGACCCGTACCACCAGGCTACAGAGAAGCTTTTTTCCAACTTCCATTATTCTCATGAACAATTTAACAAATTATTTATATATTTTTATAACCTCTATAGTTTTTATACTGCACAAAACTGCACTTTAAAAAAAAAAAATAATTACAATATAAATTACACATGCTAAATGTTACAATGTCTCTTTACTGTATTTTTTGTGCACAGCAAGCATCTGTGTAACCAAAAACAAATTCCTTGTATGTGTGAGCATACTTGGCCAATAAAGCCTGATTCTGATTCTGATTCTGATTATACTGTTCATACATGTGTTCATTGTCATCATTAGTGGAAATGTGTGAGCACAACCTGCGGAACACATCAGCATAAAGTAGTTGTACTGTATCTATAAAATTACAGTATCTTTGCAAATATCAACTAAACATAGAACATGTCTTATTACTCAAGCTCATAGCTGGGTGCTGAAATATTCATGAGTAGTTTCCATGATGTGCAGCATATGCAGAGGTCAGGATGTAAACCCAGCAGGAGAAACGTAAAGAGGAGAGGATCAGAAGTTTATTATGTCATCAAACATATCTCCATGCGTCTATATAAGATATTATTCTCCATATTATCTTGTTTCCATCTGAACCTTAATTTAAATGTGGATGGCGTGGTGGTTGAGCTGTTTTTGGGAACCTTCGCTTGAAATCAAGACAACAGAAGTTATTACTTTAGAGATTTCGGTGTTGTTTGCACAGTGTAGGATGGTATAAGCATAAACCGCCTAAAAATGTAATAAAAAGATTGAACAGTAAGAAGATATCATGCAGTTTCACCACAGAAATCCGGATACTTGATGTTTTATTATATTTCTCGATGTGAATTGGGATTTGTTGTATAAGATAGATCTCCTGAATCAGGCTCACTGCGATTGATTGTTTTCATTTAGCACTTCTGCTCAGACTACATTAACCCACTTTAACTCTAAAAGTTCACTCAAAAAATGTGAAAACTATTTCAAACCTTTCTGATTTTATTCTGAATATTTCACTTTGGAAACGGTTGACCAGAAACCCAAAGCTGTATCATATTAATTTACATCTTTTTTACAGAGAATTGTTTGTATTGTGTCATTTATCCATCTATCTATTGTCTATGCCTTTTATTCATGCAGGGTTACATAAGAGGCTGGTTCGTTCTCCAGCAGATGGGTCAGAAGATGTTGTGAGTTATACTGTTTGCAAAATTAATCCACACTGCAGTACATTACAGCATTTTAGTCAACCATGGTACAGTTATGATTGTCAACTAAGAATACACAGCATTTTTATTTTAATTCTTGAGATTTCATTTCAGATAAAGATGTACTTGTGCACTGGTTTGAAAAATAATTTTATTTAAATTTCGGTATTAAAAAACCACAAAATTTAAAACTAAAGCCAGCTGAATAAACTGAAACCTTAAAAACTATTAAATTTAGATAGAGAAATAATATTTTACTTCTAAAACTTAACAAGAAAATTTAATTTAAGCAAGTGGAATTTTAGTGTGGCGGAAATAAAGCAATACAGCAAATAAGGGAGTTATAGACATTTTTGAATGAAAATTACAGTAAGAACTCAAAATTTAGCTCAAGCTACTCTGCCTTTACAGAATTGCTTTTAAAACATCAAGATCGATTTGCACTTATTGCGGAGTCTAAACTCAAGTGTCGAAAAAAGAAGACTGACTTGTTTCCTGCTGAGAAAGTTGGTTGTGAACTGTGAAGAAACTCTGAGGCAATGAGTCAAAAAGAAGCCTCTCATCACAGAACCAGTATCCATTTCTACCAAGCTCCTGCTGGGACCCCTGCTGCATCATACTGATGTCGCTAATTAGTAAGAACTTTAGCACTCAAGGTTAAAAATACCAAAGCTTTTCACTGGGTGCTTTAAAACAACACAGGAAACAAATGTAATTTTATGCTTGAATCTGTTTAGCAGTTATTTTAATTAACTCAACTAGTGGATATTTATACAAATGTTGATATAATGACGAAAAGAAAATCACAACTATTGTGTACATAGTACTATTGTGTCCTCACAAACTTTCCCAGTTTGGCTTCATTTTTTATTTTAATTTTATAATCAACAGCATAATAGAATCTGAAGTGTTTGGCTTTACTTGATGTTCAATAGGGACTTTTACAATGTATTTTTTTTTTAAACCAGTTCATCTATGTGGTAAAAAAGTGAGCCAAATATCCCAAAGTCTACTTATAGACAGGCAAAACATATTTCTCTTTTTATATATTTATATTCCGATCTCTAAGGTTGTAGCAGATAATTAACAACACCAGCAAATATGTGGACAAATAAGGTAAATACTCTAAAATGCATTCCTCAGATCATATATAAAACAGCATAGTTTATTTAAGACATCCAAAATATGATGTTTATACACAGATCCTTCCTAATATCAACGGTGAACATCGTTCAAAGCAGCAAGCACCACAGGAGTCAGTATTAAACAAGAGCACTAGGAGACCAAAAGGCATATCAGTGCAATATAGGAGACAAGAGAAACACATCATTATTTACAGCTTCTCGCTAAAAATGTGTTCATGATATCTTACAGTTCTCACCTAGTTATTGTATGAAAACCCATTAAGTAAGCTTTAAAGAATGCTAATACAAATTTTATCTCAATGCAGAGGAGTTGTTTTTCATTACTGCTTCAACTCACAATCATTCCGTTTAGATGACAAAAATAAAACAGAAATTCTGTGTACACGTTAAGGAAAAACACAGGATGTTCCTTGAGATAATCAAAACTAGAACCTGTGTTTGTGATTTTGTTCATGTTTTGCCATTATGTTTATTTGAAAGCAATGGGGACTTTCTTACATGTGACTAGTTTCTTAATAATTCATGAAACAATTTGTGTGACTAATAAAGTAGCTGATAGTTCAAACACAATGGTATCTAGTATTCCAGTGATTTTTTTTTAATAATTTTGTTTAGTTTTAAATTTTGTTTTAGATTTTTAAAAAGTTGACAGGAGACCGACTCTTACTGCAGAACCTCTTTGAGGTAACAGGCGGCAGAATCAGCACAGCCATGTACCATCTGTACTTCTTACATCCAAACAGCTTGCACCACATCAAAATATCCCCTAAATCCAAGATTATTTGGGACATTTGGCTTCCTGTTGCAGTCGGTGGGTACATGTGTTTGAACCTTGTGCCCTTTTGTGAGACGACCAGCAACGCGAGGAACAGGCGTACCAGCTGGCTTAGCGGGGGGAACTCTTCACCTTGAGCTGGCACTCAAAAACACTCACCCACACCACAAATACAGACACTCTGTGTTTAAAAATGAGACTGCATGATGTGTCTTACTTTAAGGGAGATATAGATTCTCACAGGTCCATTTGGGCGCACATTTGTTGGTTTTAGGTGCATCGACCAGGAGAATATCTGTTTCCATCCACTATTTATGGTTCAGCATTCCTCCCACCTCTCCCCCAACATGAATGCCTCCCCTGCCTATTCTGCAAGTCGAAGTGAGTAATCACACCTTTTCTTCTGGCAGGAACTTAGACCAAACCCTTAGACAGTTTAATGCTATTTCAGCAATACAAAAACACCCAAGCAGATCTGTGATAATGAACCACTCGCTCCAACGGCAAGATTAAAAAGTTGTGATATAAACAAAGAGAAACAAATCACCACAAAGCAAATCATTTTAGCAATGTTTGCTCCATAAAGAAATGTAAACCAAGCACATAGAAAAAAAAATACAACTGTTCATGTTTAAATAAAAATGAGTCCAGACGTTTTACCACTGTTTACCTAATCAAATATTTATTTTGATTTTTTTCGTCCATGTTTTGGGAATTTAGCCTCTCTGAGTTAGACTTAATATGATGATTATAATTATTTTGACAGCCATAGGCAAACAAAAAAAATGAATGTTACATAATATTAAGAAACACTGCAAATTCACACCTACGATACAAAATCAAATCAACTCAAGCGAAATAAACCTTCAGCGGGCAATAAGTTAATAATCAGATTTTATTAGGCCTGCAGTGGAAAGGGAGGTTTATAATACTTGTTTACCATTAGATTAATTACAATTTTTTTACCCAGTAATAGACATAGCTAAACAAGAAAAATGCTTGTACTTGCTGGAAAATGCAATTAAAAATGAGGTATTAATGTTTAGAAGGTTTAAGATTTCAGTCAGACTTGACTTAGGAGGTAATACAACAATTTATTCCGTCAAATTACATATTAAATACCACAAATAACATTTGCAAGCAAAAGTTATCCTTATTTTTTTCATACCAACTTTGGTGGTGATGAAAAACATACAATGGGTGTAAATACTTTTGCAAAGTGTTGTTAGTTTTTACCATACAAGCATACAACACCATAAAAGCCTAATGTGACTAATAGATGATTTTTTTTCTTTGTCTGAATAAACTAAATTGAAATGAATGCTATTCTTTTTTTTTACTTTTCTATCCCTATCCACTGGCTGAGTTGTTCTTGGTTGACATGGAAACCAAGCCAATACACTTGCAGAGGTTGAAATAAAGCTGTAGAAGCCTGTAATTATTGCAAATTATGTGTTTTAATGCTTTGTTTGAGAGATCAAGGCTGTGTGTTTAAGTTATTTGGCACCTGGCTGATCATTAGTAGTCAGGTTAACCAACTGACTCGGTCAGTTTGGAACAATGACTAAACAATTATATATAACCAGTTGATGAATCAAATACACTGGTTTAAGTTGTCAGTAAAAATCTAAGCTAAGAATTAAATTTGTATTCATCATTGTTCACTAAATTACAGTAAAAAAACTTTTCCAAATAAGAAATAGGGACACACTTAATAAGTTTAAATGTTTATATTAGTAATTCGAGCATGATTATAGCAGATGTTCAAAAACATGCAACAATTATATTTATAACTCATATTAAAAATATATAAGTAAGAATTAAGAGAATTATGTTAGAAATAAGGGCACAACAGCAGAAAAGTGGCACATGAGTATTAATGTTCGACACATCTACATGTTACAAAGTTATATAGGTCATTAGATTTAAAAAAAAATACTTCTTTAGGGAATTACACTATTACATATAGGAAAAATAAGAAAGCAAAAAATAAAAGTAAAAGTTAAATTCTGAAGCAGAAATGTCATCCTATAGAAAAGCATGTTTCTATAATGTAAAGTATCTGAACAAAAATCTTGTTTGGATTCTTTTTAATTGAATTAAAGCCACACAACCTTACGCCCTGGTAGTATGAATGTGTCTCGGGTGGGTGGAGGTTGAGGAGATGGAGTTTGGCTTGCATGCTCTAATACAGATCGGTTGGGTGATAACATGTTCAACTTCAGCAACTTCTCCTGTTTCTTGAGATTTGCATTTAGTTACAAGTTATTTGAGTTACAGTAACAAAGTAACTCTGTGTTTAGTTCCTTTCTGTCCCCTGAGGTTTTGTCAGAAAATAATCAGAATGGCTTTACTTCAGGTTAGTTTTGTCTTTTGAACTCTTTTGAGAGCCTTATAACAATTGTTTGACGTTGTCATTATAGGGCAATAAAACCAATTATTTTGTAAAGTACCACTGTGTCTTGTGCCTAACCAGCTTGGTCCCTCACATGCACTATTCAGGTCATCTGTATTCTTGGGTCTTGGTACTTTCATTTTCTTTTGCAGAAATATTTAACTGGATCTTTATGGGGTTTAGGTTTTTAATAATTTAAGCCAACCAATCAAGCCTTGAGAATTTAGTCCAAAAATTTTTCGTCAACCAGTTGAAAATTGAAGTCTTTCAAGTTTCAAAAATAGTAAAAAATGAGGTATTTCAAGATCCCATCATGTATTTACAGGAAATCCACAAATTAATAAAGCGTGATTGTAGATCCAGCTCTAGCATTTAGTTGGATTGCATTTGCTATGCTAAACTGGTGCTCTCCAGTCGATTTAAAATAATGAGATATGCATTAGCATCCTAACTTACAATGACAACCTTAGCTGTGAATTTAATCTAGTAATCTGCTATGTGTAACTAATTACTTTGGGAAGTTACCAGTTTGAGGCTTCCTAATAAGACATGACTCCATCTGGCACCTCTTAAGTCAGAGGAGACACTCTCAACACCTCTGATCTATTAGTGAATGTCCTGCTTCATCTCCATGCTTGTCAAAGTGGCTGCTATGTTGCTCAAAACAAAAGCGCTGAGACAAATCACTGGGGACCGTGAACAAAGAGCTGCTGAATCAAATTTTAGTTCCTTCTACTAAGCTGTTACTGAAATATGCTGCCACTCGTTTATGCAAATCTAAACGAGAAGATTTTTTTTATGCTAAACGTACCCTCCAGGCTTAATTAAACAACTGCAATAGATGGAAGGATGACAGTGTGATGTCTCGACTTTCGAAAGGAAAGATGCGACCTTAAAAACAAAAACATTAAAAGCAAATTATTATTAAAGATTTTCTTGCTTTGTCTGTTTTGGAGTGAAAAACATCTTTAGCATTACATCTTACTTAGTGACGTGTGCACTTCTTTCTTTCAGACATATTGAAAAGACATAATACTGTATCTTAATATTTTTCTTTTATACAGTTCACTTTAAATCCAACTCGAGTCCTTGAGGTCTACTGTCCTGTGGGTTTTAGATGTAGTCCTTCTTTAACACGAATGAATCGAGCCATTGTCAAACTTGATGGCACGCTGATGATGTAATTCGTTTCAGCTTTACAAATGCATCTACTAAAACCTGCAGGACAACAGAGCTCAAGGACTAAGGTTGGAGAGCCATGTTTAAATCATGATACTTAATATGTACCATAAAAGTAGGATATCTAATCTTTTTACTTTAGAATATTATTTTGGATGAAACAAAAAATCTAAAGTAAAATTCAAGCATTGGCAGAAAATGCTGACCTATAATCTTAAATTATTTAAACACATTCTTTTTGATGTACAAAGGTTTTCACTTTTATTTACATAATTTCAACAGTATATCTTCTCTCTTCGTCTGAGTTCTGAGAGAATAGGCCTGTTGATTGTGCTTAGAGTCAGGAAAAAGAGTCAGTCTTCCTATAGATTTAACACAAGCATCCTCTAAGGATGCTTTTAAAGCACTTATGAAGTTGACGTGTTATGATACGCTGTAAGTTGTAAGTTTAACTATTTGATCTTGTATTTTACTGTTGTAATTTACTGGTAACTACATTTACATCATTTGATTGAAGGCACTCGGTAAATAAACTTATAATTTGATAGATCTCTACCAAATATAACAGAACCCCCGCTTTGCATTCCATTTTTTTATTTCAGTTTATTCGCACTTTAAGACATGTGGGTTGTTGTGTCACCCTGGACAGAAAGTCGTATCAACCATATGAAAAACAAATGGTTGATACAACTTTCTGTCCAGGGTGACAGCACCTGCTTGATGCAATAAAGAAACAGAGAGAAAAATACATTCCTTCATATGTATCACAAGCAGATGGATAAAATGTTACATGAATAAATAAAATATTCGTAGAGTGAACCATCTAATTTTTTTTGTATGCTGTCAGGGCTTCATGGTAAATTAGTAACTATGAAACTGTCCCAAAAGGTTCTACAGCAAAAATGTAATAACAATTCATTGAAATTGCCTCAGAAAGTTAAATGTGCTTAAAGATGTTAATTCTTTCCCATCATAATTCAATGAGTTTAGTTTTCCGGATAAAAAAAGTTATTAATTTGAAGCATTGACCAGAAAGGTTGCAAGTATTCATAAAAAAAAGCTTGCACAACTTGCTTAACTATTTAAGTACAAGCTATTAAGTATTTATATGCACAAAATGTATAAATGATCATTTTTATTAGAGATAGTTTTTCCATTCTGTATCAGGTCCCAGTATAATATTCTTCTGATTATTTATAGATATCATAAGGAAGTGTTTTTTTCTGCAGACTTTGGTATAATGCACACTGTATGCTGAGGTACTGTTGTGTCTGTTTGGCCTGTTTTATCATCATCCACCTTGAAGTCAATAAGGTCAGCTCATTGTTTACTGGTTGTACCAGATTTAAAACTGAAAATGATAGAGACTTTGACGTCTACAGCACTGAGATGGTGAATGGGTTCCAACATTTTTAATATGCATCTTAATATGTACATGTGTTCAGAGGCTTTCCTAATTCCCGAACCAACTTTAATGCACCTTCGTTAAATTATAGCATGTTTCTACAGTGGTTGCTGTATGTTTGCACATGCATGTTTAGTGGATGAATTTTAACTTGTACACCGCTATTTACGTTTTCTCTGAGAAGCACTAGAGACATAAATTTTACTTACTCTTTGTATTTATGCTTATACAGTATGGAAACACTAGGGTGTTTGGAATATTTACTGGCTGACTCCAGTAGAGCGGCACCACAAAATTAATATGTTCTCCTTCTAAAGTATGAATCCACAGAACTAAGCCATGGGCAATCCCAAGCTGTCAAGTACGTTAGCAAAGCAGGAGTTCTAGCAGGAGTTTGGCACCATGCAACATGCAATATGTGGTTTGTGTGAGTATCTTAGTGCATGTTGGTGTGTTTATGTATGAGTGGTCTGTCTTGTGCCCGTGATCATCTCAAATCCTCACATAACCTTGTCTGAAACCTTTCAGGAGAAACACACAAAACGCACACACAGAAGATGGCTAGACCAGCATGCAATAGCGGGGACGCTAGCCTGCCTCAACTCAAGCTGTGTGTTCTTGAAGAGGTCAAAACTGGAAGGACAGTCTACCCTCCAACAAAAAAAGTCAAAGCACAGACTGACAAAAGCAATGAGGAGCACAGAATGAATCTATGGAATAAAACTCTTTAAGCCACAATTTTAGATTAGCCAAGATTAAGTGGAATTTATGAACTCTTGTTATTAGGGGATAACACTGATTGTTTTCCATGTTAAGCTTAAATGTTTATCTGCCTATATTAGATCATGCAATCAATAATCATGAAACAAAAAAGAGAAATAAAATAATGTAATCTTATTTCCTTTTTATTTAAGTAATACATTTCACAAATGTAATATTTCGTTAAAATATTGCAAGAATGTAATAAAGCTATGTACATCAGTGTGTTGGGAGGAACACTTCGCTTTTTTTTCTTTTTAACAGTGAAAAAGTGCTGAAAATATTAGCTGTTTTACACAATGAGGGAGGGGGAAAATGTTGCCTGCCGATCTGCCATCTAAAAGATTCAAATTGCAGATAACAAAGAGGCAGACAAACACTAGCATTATCGTTAAAATGGGCGAAAAACACTGAGGCAATAACTTAATCGTAGAAACATAAGGTAAACAATATTAGTCAAATGTCTGCAAATCTTCTCAACTAATTTCAACGCATAAAAAGAATGTGTGAAGATTCAGGTAAAGACTTTCTCCTTGGTCGCCTGTTCACACAAGCACGTCTCAGTGGGTGATTGTCACTGTGAGGCAAAATCTCACAACTGTAAACAACTCAGACCGGCACAGTGGAGAACACCGGAGGACACATGATGTAGGAAGTAACTGTGAATCACAGTGTTTGTTTACAGCACCTGAGAACACTGAAAAGACTCCAACTGTGTATTTGTAAGGCAAAAATAAATAAAATGAAAGAACTACATCCACTTTGTATGTTTCTGAAGTAAATTTGTAACATCTTAATAAAATCATTTATAAGAAAGAAATGATTAATGCACCATAGGAAAACAAAAACAGAATGCACAGTGGAACATGTTTTGTTGCCAGTTTGTTATCTCACCTTAAAATTTCAAATTTCTTTGCCTAACTATTGGTAAAAATATATAGGTTTTATATGTACTAAATAACGTGATAACTACATTAAACTATAGGAGCAACAAAAAGGATAATGTTTACTTGTATTAGAGAAAAATACTTTTTTTATTTCAGAGGTTTATCTGGCTTTACAATGGTTTATTTTGAGTATAAACCCTGACCTACCTGTTAAAACAAAAACGACCCTTCATCAGCTGAGTCTCAACATAAATCTCTGAGCAAGACCTGAACACTTTACAGCATGTTGCTATAAGAGCAAGGGTTACAGTCACAACAATAAAAGCAAAGCTCTTATTTTATTGAACCAAGAGAAAAATTGAGAACAAAAACCACAAAGAAAGCAAGTCTAGGGCAAAAATATAATTCAAATTCAATAGAAAAATTCTTAACAGGGTTTATTAAATTGTATATGTATATAAGTTAGATAAATATTTATAAATAATGAACATGTTTATATGCTTACTTGTTTGTGTCTTGGGTGATGTATTTAGCAGTTTTACAAAATGTGGAGAAGCAAAAAACAATGCACTAAAAATACTAATGCAGAACACACACTTCATAAAACACACACATATATATATATATATATATATATATATATATATATATATATATATATATATATATATATATATATATATATATATATATATATATATATATATATATATATATATGTCTGTGTGTGTCTCACTCTATAGGGTTAAGTTATTTAAGTTTTTCTATAGTTATGCTGCTATAGGCTTAGACTGCTGGAGGACAATCTTACCACTTCTCTCTCTGCTACTTTCTTTCTTTGTACAATCTGCTTAGTTACCGTTATTTCAATCTTGTTAACCTTTTGTTTTCTCTTAGTGTTCTTCTCTCCATAGTAACCACACCTGCTCTGGCGTTCTGCTTCTTGGATGAGAGCATGGGCTGAGATGCTTCCATTGATGCTCTACAACTGCTGCTATAAACTCTATTATTTCAGTATCCTGTGCTTCTAATTACGCTTTCTGTCTTTTCAAACCCCCAGTCGGTTGTGGCAGATGGCTGCTTGTACTAAGCCTGGTTCTGCTGGAGGTTTCCTCCTGTTAAAGGGGAGTTTTTCCTCTCCACTGTCGCTACATGCATGCTCAGTATGAGGTATTGCTGTAAAGTCAACGACAACACAAGCCATTGTGTTGGTCTGCTCATTCCAGAGGGGTGAATGCTGCAAGTCAATGACTCGATGCAATCTGCTGGGGTTCCTTAGATTGGAAACTTTTTCAAATTGATTTGTTTATGATGTATCTGTTGTAAATTGGTGCTATATAAATAAACTGATTCTTGAGATATATATATATATATATATATATATATATATATATATATATATATATATATATATATATATATAGTTTTTCACCCCTCATTCAGTGTTCAGTATGTGTGTGTGTGTGTGTGTGTGTGTGTGTGTGTGTGTGTGTGTGTGTGTGTGTGTGCGCGTGCGTGCGTGCGTGCGTGCGTGCGTGCGTGTGTGGGGTTTAACACATTTCTTTGATAAACATTTTTTTGTAAGGTTTTTTTTGTAAGTGTCTTGTTTCATCTTTTTCCTTTAGATTAATTTTTTTTCTGTGCAAATAAAAAAAAACTTTGTTTGTAGATACAGATATAACAGTTCTTATTAACATTTAAATAATCTATCAAAATGAGTGCACATTATGCTTTATCAACAAGCTTGTTCTAGGAAATATAATAATATAATCATTTTTAGGTGGATATCCAATTTAACACATTTTTGTCTTCCCACGACTTTAAAGAAGTTTTCCATTTTCTGTATTTGCAGTAAAATTATGGAATACATTATCTATGGAGCTAAAGTAATGTTCAAGTATATACCAGTTCAAAAGTACAATATGGACATACAATTGTTACTATATATGGGTGAATAAAGGACTTTTAACATAGAATCAAGAATCAAGAATCAGTCTATTTATATAGTGCCAATTTACAACAGATGTCGTCTCAAGGCACTTTACAAGAAAATCTATTAAAATCAAAGAGACATCATTACAAATCAGTTTGAAAAAGTTTCAAATCTAAGGATTTGTGTGTATCTTTCTCTCTTTTTTTATGTTATAAAATCAACTGATTTATGCAAAATCTAGCATTTATTTTCAATGTTAGCGAGGTGAGTTCACAAGTCTTTTTGTAGGCTATATTAATTTTGAACATTCAAACAATTTATCTACAAAATATAAAAGGGGCATTTTGATCACAAAGTTTTTTGGGCTTTTTGAACCTTTACATAAAATTTAAAATCTGCCCTTTTTCTGGTACCTTAGGCTAACACATGTAACATATGACCATATTGGGAACAATAATTACCCAGTGGAACTGGTACAAAAAGATAACATTTTCAAAGTATAAAAGAAGAAGTCCAAGTTGAGCAGTGTATAAATTATTTTGTATTTCTAAAAAAATATAAACCCAGGGACTAAGGACATGTATGTACATGTAAAGGTAATATAGAAAAGAGGTGTAGAAAAACACTATCAATTGTAAATAGAAAAAAGTTCCAGAATAGACAAATGTTTTCTACTTGGTGAGAGAATAACTGGGGAAGAAAATAAAACAACATTTATGCAAGCCTCTTAATTAAAAAGGTATTGAACCCCCTACGATTCTCAAAGCAGCCTTTACGATTTCATCTTTGCAACATTAAAGTATGCAATATATACAATATTTTCTGACGTAGAACATTTTACTCTAAAAGGCAATGAAAAAATACACTTTTCTATCAACGCAACATAAAACCAGCAACTGTATGCCAAACAAGGGCCTCGTCACCATGGCAACGATGAGTGAGTCATCTTAGCAAATGTATGATATTGCATGACTCTGGACAAAAACAGAAAAACATGATCATATTTAGCTAAAGGTATAAGAGTCACTTTTCTCTCTGTAGCGAAAAAATACTTATGCACACCTGAAACATGAAATATTCAGAAAAATTCCAACTCCTCGTCCAGATTTAAGAGAAAATAGCACCAACTCACACGTGCGATGGAGGGACGACAGAGCCACCAGTTCTCTTCCTCAGTTTTCTCCTTCTGCTCTGGTTTTGTTTGATTTGGACTGGTACCCAGCAGACAAGAGAATAATCACAGCCTATCAAACCATTTTAGATCTGCTCACATTGTATGACAGCAACACCACCAATCTCTCTCTTTTCTCTCTCACTGCTTGTGTTTTAGAGTCTACCAATGCCTTATTCTTCCTCTCTCCCTTCCTCTGACCTCCTCCTAGTCTGCTTTTCCTGTGCCCCCCCCCAATCTCTTTGTGCCACCCACCCACGGGCCAGTCTGCAGCTCCAACCTTCCTCTTTTGCAATGTTCTACAGAGCAGGAAGCTGAGAAAAGGGACGGTAAGATGTTTTCTCTAAAGATAGTGATATAAGGAACAACCTGATGATGAAGAAATTTGACAGCAGCAGAGTTTACATCCTCAGGCTGTTGCCCTCAGAGAGACATTCAAATGAAACGTGTGATATTTGTGTGTTCATAAAAGATAGAAAGTAGCAAGTCTGGCAAGGATATATAGGTGAGTGATAGGGCGATAGGCAAAGGGCTTGCAGCAGCATGAGTCATCTTCTGCATTACCTGGGGCTGAAGAGTAACACCTCTTTGTTTTCACCTGGTTAATTGACATGAATCCCAGCAGAAAAGTTTAATCTTCTAAGTCCTCTCAAAACTCACACTGATATGTGATATCAGTGACCAAACAACACAAGGAAATGTATCAATTCAGCACTGCATCAACAACTGAAAATCTGGATATAAATGAAGAGTTTTTAATCACAGAGCTGAATTTTGGACTGTAAGAATGTTTAAACACTTATTTATAACCTGTTTTCTCCAAAATTAATAAATGAATGTAGTGTACCATAGTGTTTTGCAGTTAATTAAATCTTGTGGAATATAAAATAAATACAAGTCTACATGACAACCATTGTATTCCTCTCTGTGTTACCAACGCACATGACATAATGTGTAATTAAATAACGAGGTTTGTTTTTACCCTTTAGTTATCAAGATTATTTGATTGAGAACCAGGTCCTTGATTGATGTGGTTCAGTCAAAAATAATGGACTCATTGTGTTAGCTGAGAAAGTTGTATGGATACATCTTAAGTTGCATTATGCAAATTTAATTTATAGTCAAAATTTTAAATTATTCAAGTGTTTGAAAGTTGCAAGAACTTTTTTTAACATACAGTACTTTTAAATGGTTTGACTTCTGTGAAGGAAACTTTGTGCACATCACCCTGATTATGCAGTTTTGGGACCTCCATACATTTTAAAAGTCTTTCACTTAACGTGTCTGTAATATATATAATATTTGACTTAAAACTTCTTGCTAAACAACACAATTCTTATTAATTAATAAAATTGTAAAACTTAACTTTTAATGTACATGCTAAATTCTTTGTGAATATTGGGATACTCACTGTAAATTGTAAATTCAAAGCGGAAGCATTAATAGTAAACATCACTGCATCACACAAACAAAAAGCCGATAAAACTTTCCACTTCTCTGTAGCTTTAATTTAACTTTTTATTGTTTAACCTTCATACGTATTTGGTTTTCAATGGTTTACACAATCTGACAAGACTTTAATGGGCTGCTTGCTGTACTTTAAGATAATAGATGGTCAGTTTTTAGCTAATCGATCCTTTGTGGGGGTTTTTAGGTGCATTTTTGACATATTTGCCTATAAGTCATCTTTTCATCTCCCAGTTCATCTCACATAGCAGACATGAAGTACAGTCCACTTAACATAAGAAGATATGAGCTAACATCCCAAAGCAGAGGTACTAATTTAAGTGTCGTGTTGGTTTTAATACAGAAAGGTGTCAATCAAACTCTATAAACCAAATGTCTGGATGAGGGAGGACAGATCAGACAGCTCTCTGATGTCTACTGCAAATACAAACTAACACCAACAGCATGAGTGTCAGACAGACAGGGTATACAGAAAGTTTCCTCATAAATCAATCAAAACTACTTGTTGTAAAACTAAAACTACTTTAGTTTTACAAGAAGATATCTCTATCATTAGAACTGCTTCTTTCGAATACATGAATTAAGAAAGTCTATTCCAACATCAAGTTAAATTATTTCAATCCAGTACGATAATTCATAAATGTGAAACTCCCATTACAATTTTACTAGAAACATTTAACAAATTAGACTGTCCGTTTTTTTAATTACAAGTCAATAAGTTTTTCTTTTCTTAGACTAATTATGTTTTCAATTCTGAACAATTATGTAAATTTCCTCCACAAATTTCCCATTTTTTTACCTGAAAGAAAACTTAGTATCACATAGACTGAATTTGACAGCTGAACAAAGGTATCTAGACGTTTACCTAATTCTTCGTGTTTTTTTGTTTGTTTCTTTATATTTAAATGTACACATAAATGGCTCAAATAAATACCTAAACAAATGTATTGTAGCTACCCTTGCACTCACAAAGTTGGATAACTAAAACAAGACCATGGCCGAAAAAGAACCAACAAAGTCATAAAAAAGTTAGGTTGCTTTCAGCAGCTGCTTAGCAACCCTGACGTAAACTCAGCATTGATAAAGTGTTACGAGGTGCATTAACCCTGAATCAACATAAAACATGTTAAAAAACTTACCAAACACTGTCAGGCTTGAACCAAATTTACTAAAGGCATCAGTCTATGATATTAACTTGTAAATATTGATGCTTTAAGCTACTCTAAAGTTGAACTATTCAAGCAACTGAGATGTCAAAGATATTAATTAGGTGAAAAAAAAGCTTTTTGACTTCAGATTGAGGCAATAATGTTTCCTCTAAAGACATGGGGAAGAACTGGATGTTTAGTTCGAACAGATTAGAGTGGTGAAAAATAGTGGTTTGAGTTGAAGAGGAGCTTTAAAAGTTCCTTAATAAACAACAAAAGCACAACAATAAAAAAGAAGCTTGACAGCCTTCACTTTTTTTACATTAAACTATCAATCCACTGTGAATACATGGATGTCTTTGCCAAGTTGTATATCTAATTATATATCTGTTTAAATCAAACTATGTTGGAATGCACAGTATAATGACATATATTTAGCGTCACCCAATGTTTGTCTTTTGACCATGTATTATTTGTTTATGTGACAGCAACTGACAGGATTGTGTGACGTTTAAAGGATGCTTAGAAGCCAATTCAGCAATATTGTCTTTTTTATTTATTTATTTATTTATTTATTTTTGTGTCAAAACGGTAGGGCAACAAATTTAATATTATATGATGTTTTTATATATTAGGTAGGAGCATAAAAGCAATATTTATACTGGATATAGATATCAATTCACATTTTCATATTGATGCATCCTTAAAAACAATAGTAAGCATACAAAGGTCTTTTCAAATTCATCTTATGCTTAAGCCTGTTTATTGAACAGCTTCTTGCCTTTGCTCTGATTCTTTTGTAATTGAAAGATACGTTTTTTTTGTTTGTTACAATATACCGATATAAGGGAGAAAAGGGGCTGCCATTTTTTAGAAAAGTTGTTTTCTGTGTTCTTTGGGTTTCAATCAAAGCTAAGTCACACTTCAGCACACACACACACACACACACACACACACACACACACACACACACACACACACACACACACACACACACACACACATATGCCACCTCATGTGCAAATGAAAATCCGATTTTTTTTTCTTACCAGCCGAGCTGCAAAAAACTACAGTCATATTTTTCGAGCTGTTTGTGAAGTGTTTGGCTTCACAATTGTTTTACAGTAAACATTACCGACGATTGCATTCTTGTTCCATGACTCTATCATTTTGGCTGCAACTACTCATAGTACCCGTATGCTGTATAAACATCGTGTTCACATGTTTAAGTCCTGAGAATTTTTCTTTATGCATTTAGTGTTTATCAGGAACCCAGTGCTCCAGCTTTTCTTGTTATTATTATTTATCGGCATGCACAGGTTTCCCAGCTTGAAGAAGTGTTTTCGCTATTGGTGTAATTCACAGAATCCCCTGTAGAAGTGTGATGTGTAATATTATGAGTTGCTGGGCCCCTTTTCCTCATCTTTTCTCAGGAGCTTTTCTGTAATGTAACAGCATTCAGCAGCACTTCCCTCCAGGGCTTTTCACCTTTTAATGGGTTGCTGCAGCTTGGTCTCTCGGGAAAATGTGAAACAGCTACAACATAAGAAGCTTAGTGCTTTGGTCTAACAAAAAATACATATTTTCTTTTTTTCCCCAAAGTCACAAAACAAGACTTCCACAGTAATGTATTTTTTGCAGTGTTTTGTATGGATTGAATGTATAACATGAAATAAAAGTGCCAGTCTCAGCAGACAGTAACTTTGGGATATTTTTTTGTTACATAATGAGTATATTTATAATTTGCATATTTGAAACCCCAAGCTTTATACATTGAAATTCTAACTTTCTAATGTTTTTTTTTATGTAAAGTTAACACAATACTAGTTTTTCTCAAATCTGCCTCCGCCTATTGTGTCTCTTTTGTCCTGCCTCCTTTTTTCATCACAGCTATTGAACACACAGACATCAACATAATCTTGCCTGCTTTTCTACAGCAAAGAAATGTCTTACTGTAAGTATTCCAGTCTCCGCATGTCGCTTTTATTGTTCCGTTGTCAGTTATTCTCCTCCTCCCTCTTTCTTTAGCCTGCCTACACACATACAGGATAACGCAAGGCATTCTAACTACTTTCACATCAGAATGAGAGGAGACAGATTTAAAAAAATATAAGGAATGAGAAACCAACCATGTCAGAGAAGCAACGGAAAGACCGGTCATTACTATCTGGTAATAGTCAAGGAAATATTGCCAGTAAAACAAGTATTTCCAGCTTGCATACATTTATTTGAATGTAAATACTTTAACTTGTACTAATAATATGCATACAATGAATAATCTGCATTTATCAAAATACTTTATGTTGATGAAAAAAGTACAAAAATGTAAATGTGTTCTCTATAACTTTAAGCAACCAAGAATCAAAAGAAAACTTTTGTTGGAGAATACTCATTGGATTGACTAGTGTACTGAATGAAAATAATAGCAAAACTGCTCACTTGGACAAGCCAAATAATTTCTAGGAAGAGAGGGAAACACCTAAAATGAGGTTACTTTATGGTAGTAGCTGGTGTTCTGTGTGAAACAGCTTTATTTCTAACACCTTAGTCTTTATCTAAGCTTTTCATAATCAATCAATTTTGTTTATTTAAAATCAAACACATATCTTGTGGTTCTTCGCTTTCGAACAGATACACATGCACCATCTCACATCAACGCAGGATAAATTGCATCTAGCTGCATGGGAAGAGCCTCTTTACCAAAAAAAGGATGAGGATACGTTTTAGGTTTGAAAAGCAATTTAAGTCAACTAAGTTCATATCTACTTAGTGAAAACTGAACATACTTTTGTTGATCTGGGGTTTGCTTCAGTAATGTGTTGCTGTCTAACACACATGCCAGATAAGTGCGAACGTCCTTACATGTGTTAAAATTATACAGGGACCCCTGCAGGCCTAAACACACGTCTGACTTGTTGAAACAAGGACTATTTCCTCTTGCATCAAGCACCAAGAAGTTAGCAGCATATCCCCAAAGGCAATAAAAAAAAAAAGTAATTTCTCTGTCGGTAGGATTTGTTTTTCAGAGAAAAGGTTATTTCAGGGTCAAATCGACTGTTTGTGTTCCTAACAGAAAAACTTTTGAGTTCAAACCTTGAAAGACGTCACTGCTACTAGAATACCCATGTTAAAATGATATGGACTGTCAACATTTTTACCATGGCTGGTTGTATCATTAATTTCCCAGGAATACTGTTCTGTCACTCTGCCTCTTGTGGCTAACATC
Source organism: Orestias chungarensis (assembly GCA_032876305.1). Classification (NCBI taxonomy): domain Eukaryota; kingdom Metazoa; phylum Chordata; class Actinopteri; order Cyprinodontiformes; family Cyprinodontidae; genus Orestias; species Orestias chungarensis. The sequence continues at coordinate 404,692 of JAVLVB010000591.1, read as the reverse complement.
TCTGTCTCTCATTAACACCACACAATCATGAATTATGTATTCAGGCTAACACCCTCTTCTGCTTCATAGTTAAATTTTTCGGCTCACACATTGACTATAGGTGACGCTATGGGGTGTTGTTTTTTTTTGAAATGCGCCTTTGTGAGTATTTTGAATGTTTACCTGTTTCCCATGTTCCCTTTGTCTTATTGCCTCAGTCTAGCCTAGCACTTTCTTAACACCTGCACCACAGTTTCTAATCAACTCCCTGCTCCTTTTTCAGCAATACACTCTCCTGCATAAATATCTCTAAGCTGGTCAGATCCATCTGTTATGTTACCAGTTTGCACGTCTGATAACACTGAAAGAAAGTCTAAGGTTAAAAACCATGAAACCCAGAAATGGCATTTTGTTTAAGTTTTAATCTGCATTTGGGGTTTTGGTAGACCTATTGAATAAACCAACATGAAGTGGACAACATATATAACTCTTGCTATATATTCAATTCAAATCCTCAATGCATCCTTTAATGAAACGGATACCAATGGAGTGATGCCAAAGCTAAAATGAAACAATCGTAGGTTTTTTACTTAATTATTTGAACAGGATGATGAAGTGATACACGGTGTAAAGAAATATACAAATAACTGCAAATGCCCACCTAAGCAGAAGTGAAAATGTAAATGAAATCTGTAGGAGATAAGTATTTTTCCATGCTAAACTTTTAAGAAGCAACATTCTGATTTGACAACTGTGCTGGTTTGAAAAGGATTTGAGTGGGAAGTCAAGGGTCCAGGAATAAAATCTACTTTTTTTTCAGTTTGTCCGAACAAAATGTTTGTTTTTTTAGTTGTTTTTTTTTTAAGTTTAACCAAGCTTTGCTCTATGCTAAAAAGTTCACTAATAGCTGTGAAGACTCTTTAAATCCTATTTTCGTGGCCTTATAAATGAAAATATATTATCAGTAATAATCCTGGACAAAGCATTTTCTGAGAAAAGGACAGGGTCGGGAATAAGCCTTTGAGGAACTCCACGTATAAGTGCAGCAATACCAAAAACTGTGGATTAATCTGGCCAGTATGATTTTTTTATTCATTTTTTTATTTGACTTAAGCAAATAAAACCAAGACTTACTATAGTCTACACATAAAGTAGTCTTCATAAAAAGAAATTATTACACGATCATTTCAAATGCAAGTTTATTTATTTTTTCATCAGATAGTTGCTATTTATTTTCAGTAGATTTCAAATTACTATTCACGACGACTTCATTTGTGTAACATTTACCAACTCAGACCAGTCGAGGAGCAGAGATTTTTTCACATGTTGTAGCACATATGGGAACCTGATTATGATGGACCCAATGGTGGGAGGATTGAGATTAACCAGTCGATGTTCAGATTTAGAAAGTGATAACTGCAGTTGTAAATGTTAGTATGTTCGGATGCTGTTTGTGCAACTGTCCCTCAAGCTGCATGGAGCTTCAGTTGCTCTGCCGATCAGTTGTCTAAGAATATTATAGTTTAAAAGTCTACTTACTGAACATGGATCAAACCACAACCGGTCTTAAAGAGCACTTTGGTATAAAGGTGAATATTGTAAAATCAAATCAGTGTCTGGTTGCAGTTCTGAACCAGAACGAGTTTGGGCTTCAAATAGCTTGGTGCACATCACAGTCCAGCATAAATTAGGTAAATGTTTTTTTCCTTATTCCACATTTCACAACCCACATATCAGCCATGTTGCCATGGCTATAACCTACTTACAAAGGATTTTTCAATGTATTCATTCTATCCTGTTATAAGACAGCCGTCTTGGTGAAACAGTAAATGTATTTTTAAACCATTTCTGTTCTTATGTATTTCCATAAAAATACACTAATGTCCCCAATTACTAAAGCATTCAGTTCCCATCCTTTAATTTTTGTCTGGTTATTTTTTGTATTTTACATCCTTATCGTTTATCCCTACATTATACAGAACCCATCAAATGCTCCTGATTGTGGATTAACAGTAGGTGTAGCGGGAGGTTGATGTGAGCTCTGCAAACATGGAAATAGAAAATATGTCAAATGGGCCCTGACAATTAAAATCCTTTCTTTCATCTTTTCAACTCTGGCAAGGAGAAAGACAAAAGTCTGTTAATTTTGAATAAAGAAAATTGTGACAAATCTGGCAGGACATAAGATGGAGGAGTGATGAAACCATCCCACCAGATAGATAAAGAAGGGAGGGACAGTGACAAATTTAGACTTCATGAAGCCATCAATCACTAAATTGGTGCTTTATCCATTTAGGTGCAGATTATCTCTTCAAATCATGATCAGGGACCAGGCTCTGGAAATTTCCAGAACATACTGGAGCCCTGCTGTCCCCCTTGGGCTTTACGATCATCTGACCAGAGGTTTTTGATGACACCACTGACATATTTTAAAAGTCGTGAACATGTCAGGTTGTGGCCCCAAGGCACTGCAATTCTCCCGTTCCCACTCTGTGCCGCATAAACTGACTATTTAAAGTAGCACTTGAAGACATTTTTATTCCAGTATTTAACTGTTATGCTATTTTAATTGTAAATTATGTTGTTGTTCTTTTTTGTATTGTGAAGCACTTTGTGATTTTGAAGTCTATGACAGATGCTACATCACCTAATTACTAAAATTTGTACAAACAACTTAAACAAAGAAGAATCAGTCTTAAACTCACCATATCTGAACTGCAAACAGTATAAAGTTAACACATAAGGGAACTGAGTAAAACTAAAGATAATATTATTCTTAACAACTTAATAAATAACAAAAATAATTAACTTTATGTAGGAATATTAGGTAAGGAAGAACCAGAGAATGTCTCTTTTCCTTTTGTCCTATAAATTAGAAGCCAAAACAAGGAGATCTGAGTTTATCTACATACAAAAAATAAATCAGTCAATAAATCCAACATAGTCTCAAACATCCTGCTTCCATAAGATTATTTTGGATTGCACAAGTTTGACTTTCCTCAAATAAAACATACAAAATATGAATTTTGATTGACACACTATACTGTTCACAGCTGAACATAAGATAAATTTGCAACTTTGTGCAATAACGGCAAATAATGGCAGAAAAAACATTAAAAATCAAAATAATTTCTTTTACACAGTTTTTAAAGTGTAAAGTGTAAAGTGTGCGTGGAATCTGGTAGCTACACTTACAGCCGAGGCTTTTTTGTATGATTAATGACATGTGTTTGATTAACCAATAATGTAAAACAATTCCACTTATTTCACACATCAGTCAAAACACAGTCTAAAACCCTTGCTTATACAGAAACAACTGTGTACGAACAAAACATGGCTAAATAGCTACCAAGGCTAAATAGCAGAAGGCAGTTTCATGTCATCGCCTTTAATACATTTGCAGAGAATAAACAAAATGTAAAGCATAAAAGTGTTGAGATGAACATTTGATTTATATGGACGTTGATGTAAATAAGTATTTAAATAAAAATTCTTAACATTAATTAATTAAATACCTACAGTACATACAAAGAAAAAAGGGTACATAACTCGGGTCATAACTAACAAATCAGTTTTTTTTTTGTTTATTTACACATCAAAGTTTCAATATGTACAGTTGGGTTGAAGAGCAAACTGAAACCTTTTTGAGAGCAGCAACGACAGGAGCTGTCTCATGTCTTTTCACAGTACTCAAGACAAAACTATTGTCACATTCCCCAAGTGGCATTATGTGCACACAGCATGAAGCCATCACTCTGAATGTGCACAGCAGTTAGCCGTTTGTCTTTGTCTCGCTTGCATCTGCGTTTTGCAGTACAGTAGATTTCTTCAATAGGAATCGTCATAAACATTTTTTCTTTATGCTTTAAGGCACCAACACAACTCGAGGCAAGGTCTTTCTAGGTTTCTTGTCTGTTCTTGACAAAACTCCTTTGCCTTTAATTGCACCAAACATCACAGAAAACAAATGTGTGACTTCAGATAATAACGAATGCTGTTTGAATTTTAACCCTTCTCACATAAAAACACAAAAGTGGAACAATTTCCAAACAAACATTAAAACTAGGGCTACAATACTGTGGACGTCTCAGCACTGGAAGATTTACAGCATAATGCAAATGTAGATGATGTTCACCGAGAAAGGAAATCAGGGATTTGCTCTGAAAAGACTTTTAACACAGAGCCCTACTGATATAAATCTATGCATGTGAGCTTTAAAAGCCTGAAAACAACGCAGAGCCATTATTCTCAAACTCTGACTTCCCTTCGGCATATCTATGACACTTCCTCATTATTAAGCGACTATCATGCCACCAAAGTGCATATCAGTAGACAAAAACATGTTTTAACCATCAGGAAATTCACAGCTCAAACAAAAGAGCAACTAAAACAATACCAGAAGAGCAGGTTTAACACAACATGTCACATGCAGTTCAGCAGACATACAAGAATTATTAAACCAATATCCATTACTAGAGTTGTTCTGTCAGACTACATGTAAATGACAACTACCTTTGAGAGTAAAGAGAAAGTAAAGAGATTATGGATTTAAATTATATAAAGTACTCATGCGAGCATTCACAGGTTTTTGTAGTGTTTAATAAGAGCAAATCTAAACTCATGCGTGCTTGTAACCTACAATATCGCCATGCATCACGCCATGCAATACCTCCATCATGCCATGCAGAACTGCAGGCGTTATGGAGTCATTTGTTCACTGTACATAGTTTACTGCTTACCACATAGAGCTGCTTCCATAGTAAGGCCCATTCCTGAAGGGTTGACGTCACCTCCGTAAAAATTGGGTCTTCCAGGGGCACCACAGTCTCCTGCGGACTGCATAGAATAAAAACAAATAGAAAAAGAACAAACAACACACTTTAGTAACAAGCAATTATTTATAAAAAAAATAAACTAAAAATCATTTGAGACTTAAATTATCCCACAAAAAGATCAGTTAATATTTAGAATAAGTCAATGAACAGCTTGTTAATCTGTATTGATTTATTGTCCAAAAACTATGAGATTGTAACTGCATAATGTAAATAGACTTAAGAAACACTTTAGACTATCCAGATGGTAGCAGAGAATAGTTTTTGTTTTTGTAATAAAATGTGAACTGATACACGTAACAACGAAGAAAAGGTAAAACAAATAAAGCTTTAGACATTATTCCAACAACCTGGCACTAGAGAAGTTAAAGACACTTTATCAAAGAGCAACATAGAACAGATTGTGGATTTACAGTACAATACAAAAAGCTGTAAAAGAGCAGGATCAAACAGGGTTATAAACACATTTAAGAAAATATTAATAGAACATTAAAATATATAGAAAACATACACAAATATTTACATTTTGGGTTCTTACGATATACAGTTCCAAGCAGAAACATTTACTTGACCTCATTGCTTTCAACAAATAAATGTATCTTTTCAAGTTGTGTAAGACAAACGTTGTAATTATTTTAAGTCCAGCCATCATGAAAAAGAGGGGAGAATGTGTCAACTCTAAATAAGAAAAAAAACTAATAAATAAATAAAACATTAAAATCAGAGTCAAGCATCTGAAATTACCAAACAGTTGATTTTTTTTCTAAGGTTTCAGGAAACAGTTTTGTCGAAAGGGCCTTGTTCTTTTCAGCAACAGTTATCAAACTGTTAGATCTTTGTTTTTTTATGTAGGTTTGTCTGTTTATAACAGACTGAGAGCAACAAAGGGCCCAGAGACATTTTTTTCCTAGCTGAGTTTAATTAGTTGAAAACACTGGTTCAATTGAACTTGGGAGCCTTTTTCTGACTGAATGACTCAGAGGTCATTCAAGAAAATGTATTGCTGTAAGAACATTGAGAGACTGGACTGAAAACAACTGGGCAGAACATTAAGACCTTCTGAAAGTTTAAAGAACTCTTGATTTGAGGTGCTTCGTTGTTGAGTGTTTTTTTCTAATTAACTTTTAAGGAATTAAAACTCCTGATAAAAATAATACACAACCAGGAAAAGACAAAAACCTTGCTTTACCTATAAATATATTAAAAATGATTCACATTTAATACTTTATTTCTAAGTTGTATATTCCTTGGCAGTCTGAAAATGATGTTCGCCCAGAGGGTAAAATGCTTGGTTGAAACTGAAAGCTGAGTCACTGTTTAAGGCATGGAGTCATAAGAAATAATGCACCCTTCTATTTATTTACTCTGCCATGGATGACACATTATTCCTCCTCCATCCTCGTACTGTTCTTAAAATGTATTCCCATTCCTCTTCCGGCTCGCTTTTCCTCTGTTTCATAACTGATAAATTAATAGGAGAAATGTACCAGATTTTGCTGATCTCCCAGCAGAGCAGTTGAAGATAACTTCCTGCTGAGTTCACCCTCATCATGTGTCTTTTTTTAGGTTTTTCATTCTCCTTTTCTATTCATTTTATTTTTTTCTTCAAACCCCCGATCCTCGTTCACTTTTGTACTTCGTGTGGCTCTTGTTCAAGTTTCTTAATGTTTAACTTAACTTTTTTAAGTTCTCTAACCCCACATTTTTGATACAATTTTTGAGGAGTTTGTAGAGCAGGAGTCTTGTGTATTTCAAACTTAGTTTTATCCTAATTATCTTAGTTTGGGAGGTAAGTTGTTTCTTTGTTTTAATAGTTTTGATTAGGTGAAGTTATAATTTAAGAAAGTGTTCCTAAGTGTGTTTGTTTGTTTGGCCGACACCCACCCATCTCAGAATTTAGTTCCCCAGTCTGCTCAAATGTAGAGTTACCTATTTGTTTTCATGGTGTACATAAGGTACGAGTAACTGAGTAAATAACTGTAATTCCATACACGATAAATTTAAATTTGAACACCTAAGCCCTTCCTTGTGCTCAAGGTTAGTGACAGAGAGAATACACAGTCTGAATCCCACCTCCAGCTTTGACAGCAGAAGTTACACCTGCTTCAGCGCAACTACCCAAACTGATCTCAAGGCTACTTTTAAGAACAGCTTCTTGTTTTTTTTAATACACAGATTGTCTCGAACATAACACGTGTATCATCTTTCACCAGGCTTTTTAAAGTAGAACCACCGACCATTTGGTCATTCATACATTTATTTAGTTATGTGACTTTAATTTAAACTTTTCAATACAAGGCTGTAATTTAAAATAGCACATGACTTTTAGCAACAATCACATAATAACATAGCAAATTGTAAATACAGTAAAAAGTTGATTACTTACTAAAGTAAAAAAGTGACATTTATCAAAAGTTGGAGCTATTGACTGATAATAATAACATTTATTATTTAAACCAAAACACACTTTTACAAACCTGTGTTGGAAATAATAGTCTTATCAAAGTTTTTAATAAGATTGCAGGTTGTACTTCTTAATACTAATACAAAGATGGTTTCACATTTTACCAAAGATGATGATGTTCTTTATGCGTCTTACTGTTCAAGAATAACGCATCTTCTGTAAATTTGGTATCACAAGAAGTTACAAATAAATTGTGATCAAGTTATGTACATGTCCACAGTATTCCTGGGTCATCTGCTTCATATGGCTTTATTTTGATTTGCAATGTGGCATTTATATGAATGAAATACATTATTTTCTGTAGTGCCTCTTAAACAGCAAGGACAGAAAACTTTTAATTTGTAAAGTGACACTTTGCAACCATTAAAATAAATACATCATAGGATGAAATTTATGTTTTTAGTCACTCCTATAATTAAGTGAAAAAGGGAGGAAATTCATGTTTTTATTCTTTAAAAGCTACATTTAATGCATAAAAAAATATAATAAATCTAGTTGCCTGTCAAGCAGCAGATTGGTGCATTGAGACTCAGTAAGAAAAAAGTAAACCACAGACTTTTGTAGAGGATTCTGTTTGAACGCCTTAATAGCTACACTGGTTCTTTGAATTTTGAAAGTACCTTCAAACACAAGTGGTTGTAAAAAATATAAAGGTCAACTCAGGCAAGATGGAAAGAGAGAAATAATAATTAGGAATAATAGGCAGTTCCATAAACGCAGTTTTTAACAGTCTAATAGGAAGTCTTTGTAAGCATGAAAATATAGCATTTGAAAATAGGTATGTGGACACATTAGAAAGATTATGTTTATGTGTGTAGATGTGATGCAAGCTTCAATGGCAAATTTTAACATGCTACTTATTTTTCTAACAAACACACACAGTTAGGAACATCTCAAATCCTGAGAATGTTTTCAAAAACCTAAATTGCATCAGTAATCCAACTGAAAAAGTAAAAAAAAAAAAATAATTATTACACAGTGACAAATTTTAAGCCTTTACCTAATATGATTATCATAGAGCTAATGAAAAACTCAAAGTATCTTTACTTATATTGCCAGAATTTTAGATTCAATTATTTAACTGACAGTTGAGTGGAGGGAAAAAGTGATCTATTACAAATACCCTACAAGTTGATCACCTCCATGGTACGCCACTAATGCAATAGTTTAGGTAATAGAAGGGATGATAAAATATAATGTACATACAAAGTAAAGAACACACTTTTTAGTAAGCAGAAACTTCTGTAATAAAATGTACAATTATAATTAAATCAATAAACTACATGCAAGTATTCCCTTTTAAATTAAATTATTAAATCAAATATCTTATCAATCAATCAATCTACATGCTATCATTCACCTAAAATCACACGTAGGCCAGCAGTCATTTCACTGCATTGACCTTAATTGAAACAATTGGTCAATGTGTCATCAGAAATAATCTGAAAGTTCTCATAGGTAAACATGAAACCTTCATTTGTTCACATGTGTATGCTGTTTCAAACCTAATATCACTTAATAAATAAACATTTAGCAACAGATATTTTGTTTGGTGACCCTATGAGGCGGTCCTAGATGGGCAAATGATAAAATATGCGTTAACTTTAACCAGAATGGACTTTTTTTTAAAGACATTACTCTTAATAGAAGATTAGGCAATATGCAAACCAGCATTAAAAAGCTCTACTGGAAGTGTATCCCGTTAATTAGGGGACATTATGCTTTTCTTTTTTCTTTTTTTGGCAATGTTGAATTGTCTGAAAAAGAAACTTAATTCAAAAAGTGATTATAATTTGGGCAACTTTACTCACCTATTGATCCTCAATCCCTCACACACTTCAGTTATCTCTAGTTTAAACGCTGAAAAGGATTTTCATTACCCCTTAGGGTTTGACCTCAACCCCAGCAGTCCATGCTAGCTCCTTCCAGCGGGGGTATGAAAACAACATCAGAATGAATATGCCAGTTGCCTCATAAGTTTCCTCCTCGGGGTAAATTTAGGGGACATGAAAGTCCTTTGAAATGACAGTTGGAAATAATTTTCATGTAATGGAAGTAGAGAGACCAAGCACAGATTACTCAGTGTAATAAAAAGAAAAACATCCCAAAGACAGAAAAACTTTTTCAGTAAAATATTTTTATGGATGTGCAAGGATTTCTTAATCTATCTTAATTTAAAATCCCCATCTTTAATCATAAGAGAAAATCATATGTAAATTTGCATTAAGTAAAACACTGGTTATTTAAATTATTTTTATATACATTTTATATACATTTTTACACAGTTTGCAATCAATTAATCAGAAGGCAAAAAATAAAATGACATGCAATAACATTTTAAATATCTTACAAAACAACACATACATGTACACAAGTGACGTAGTCCTTTATTCGTTTCATTGTCGCGTGAGTGTTGCTGCAAATTAAATATGTAATTCAGTTTGATGCAAGTGTGTTCTGTACTTTCGTTGCAAAGTTTATCCAACAAACGGAAAAAGCAACAGGGTGTGTGACAAAAAAATCTCAAAAAAAAGTATTTAATGCCGAGAGAAATTTTAATGACGTCATTTCCTTTAGGGCTAGAATCTTCCTGTGGTGTAAAAGTGCATCATGGGGAAAGAAAAGGGAACTAAGACAGAAGACGATCCACAATTCACTAGCAGAGTGAATAATTAGGCCAATCTTTAAAAAGATGTTAACTTCCTCAATGAAGGCATTATCGACAAGATCCTCAAAGTGTAGGTATTACTTCCAGTCCATTGCATTCATTTAAGTTTCTGTTTTAAATACCAGTTTCTGATGTAATAACAGGTGAGTCATTGTAAAAATTTAAATCCTTTAATTATTCAAATAATTTTAGGTTACCTGTTTCATTAAGTTATAACAAATTAATTGACAAAAAGGGAGCACGTTATGTTCAAATATAGTACAAGGATTTCAGAAGTTAATAATTTGCCTTTGTTCCAGTTAAAATGTGCATCTCTCATCGATATCTTCGGTAATTTGGGTAAAACTAATCACTGTATCAGACCCTCTGTGACTTTCGTAATGTCTGTTTCATAGTTCCACTAAACTTTTGTATTCTAAGCACCTTATGAACTCATGGTGAAAATCTGGAACTTTTTTTTTGTTACCATGTAAATTTCTTAGGAAAGTAGACTTTGTCTAGATCAGATGATCATCCACTGTCAGATAAATTAATAGAAAGTGTGTCATTGATTACATGCATACTGTGAGTATTATGAAACATTGTCTTAGTCTCTAGCCATTTAGTTTTTTAAGATTTATGTAGTAGGTCTACTAATGTTGTCTTTGTTCTTACCACATTTGCCTCCTATAATAACAATAATGTTAATAGAAAATGTACATAAAACAGTCAGAAAACACTAAAAGGCTGTCCAGATTTAACCACCTAAAGACAGGACATCACAGCCTCCTGTGTTTTTGAACTTACCCTCTGTTGGTAACGATAGCTTTCTTCAAATGAATGTAACTGGCAGGAAAAACCCCCTGTAAAGACAGAAAAAAGTGGATAATTACATGAAGACAGAGCTAGAATGAAATTAGCTCTTTTTGAAGCCTTACTGAAACATTGCATATGTTCATATTCAACATAATGGACATATAAACATATGGTAACCGACATATTCTTAAATTAAGCCTGAGTTGTTGTTCATCCTTATAATAATTTGATATAAATAGACAGATTTGTAGGAAACATACTATACACAGCTGGATGTTTCTATACTTGACTTTTTACAGCACTTCCTCTTTTGCTGACAGAACAAGCGTAAAACCTTCAGAGAAAAGACAGCCCGCCATGTACATCACAGCTATGCAACGTGGAACATCCTAGAGTAGCACTAGTGAATTATTCATGTGAGACACTGAAATTTAAAATAGGAGCTTTAAACTTGCAGACAGGGTGTTTAGTTTCCTTTAAAACAACAGCAGTGTGTTCTGTAAACATGATTTTTTTTTTCTAAAACCTAATCTCTTACATACACAGAAGGGTGACTTTTGTTTGTTTCTTTCACGAAAATATGTGTTCTTGCAAAAAGTAATAGAAAATCATATTAATGCAGAGGTCTTCAACACTTTTGCTAATGGAAAAGACATGTGGACCGCATCCTAAAGATCTTAAATATGCATTATACAGTTTTTGTTAAAATAGTGCTGCAAATTGTTTAATGAAGAGCTAGAGGGCTTTTAATGGCTCCTAAATTGAAGTTTTTCATTCAAGTTTTAGTGCATCTCCCAAAAATCTTGAAAAAATCCATGATGATATGATCAGAAAAAGCTAATCGAGGACGGTAAAAAGTAACATACATTACAACGTGTGGATAACAGATTCAGAAAGTATGTTTTTCCTATTTTAAATACATGTTTTTTTGTGCCCTTAATTAAAAAGAGACTAAACTTAATTTACCCGCTTTGTTATAAAGGCCAAACACTCAAATTAAGTATAGAAGACTTTTAACAATGTTTTAATTAACTGGATTCCAGTCTCCCAGTATCCAGTGTCCAAAAATAATTCAACTACATTTCGCTATATAAAAGTTTTAAATGAATAGTTGCATACACCATTTATGAAGGATGAATTTGATTGAAAGGCGGAAAAAATGCAGCAGGAGGAGCTGAGACACAATAAGACCCAAATCATTTTACACTATAAACACATGGGAGTCTTTACTTTTACACAGTTTGGAAGAACAGCAACACGCTGCTATCAAGCATGAGACTGAATACGATTTCAGCAGCTTGTGCTCTTTAAAAATATAAGAACATAATCCGTCTGAAGATCAGTACAAGGATTATTGTTGCATTACTGAATTTACAAACACCAATTGTGAAATGTTGGATTTTAACAGGTCTTCAATCTACAGCTTAAACGACTTGTCACAGGAGGGTACTGCCAAAATGGTACAAATCCATTAATGGATGTTGAAATTAAATCATCCAGCAAAAATATGTTTTTCCAAATATCCTTATTAAAGAGTAATTCCACAACTTGTATGAAGGTTATTACTGAAAACATTCCCTTCCACTCAAAGATGTCATATTACCATAAACCTTTTTCTATCCATCAATCTAACTGTGATCACTTTACATATTCATATCTACAATAAAGACACAACTAGGTTTTGCAGAACTAAGCACATCGTATACATACAAAAACATACATGCTTTGAGACCTTTACGTCAGATTGGTTGGGAGCTAAAGGCTTTCTGAATGCACTGACCTGTAAACTACATCCTACTGTCACAGCTAAATGGGCAGAGACAAGAACAAGATGCCATGTATGTATGTGTGCACGAGGGGTTGTGTTGTGCTATTTCTAATTTAGCTGAAGGTGTCAAAACACCAGGCCAGTCGGAAAAAGGTCAACCTGAAACAAGAGAGAGAATGAAAGGAGAATACAAGAGAAGCTTAAAAAAAAGAACCATAATAAAGTATATATATATATATATATATATATATATATATATATATATATATATATA
>JAVLVB010000591.1:338238-391812 GCA_032876305.1 Orestias chungarensis | reverse complement strand
GATGGTATTTAATCACTTTAAAGTAAGATGAGAAACTGAGGAAGGAGATCAAATCCAGAGTAAAATCACATAAAACAAGCATAAAGTTAAGAGCAGCAGAGAATTAGGACTGTATCATATTAAAAGTGAACTCTTAATGCCCATTGTTTTTTATAAGCACTTATGATGTCATGAGGGGTCAGTAAAGCACTTTGCTGATGTTTTTCTAAAAAACAATCTCATGTTTGTTTCCTAATGTCAACTTAATCTCATCTTTTCAGTTCCTAAAACATTTGTCCTGTTTGATAATTTATAAACACAATTTTAACTGTTTCACACATTAATCCAATCAGATCTTTCTCATTTTAGAAACGATTGTTAACTCAGTAAAGTTTCCCCACAACTATCATTACCACCTTTGTGTTACTAAAAAGATCATTGCCTCTACTTAATGGTTCTGCAAAGTAACCGCTCCTTGCTGTTTCATTGTCATCGCACCTGCTGATATGTTTGGGTTAATCTGGATTTCATTGCTCTGCTTCCATTTCTAAATCAAGCTGAAGGGAGCCACAGCTGTGCTTCATCTTCACTTTTGCCTTGCTGGATTGTCCCCCCATTGTCCTAAAAGAGGTAATCTCCACTCACCATAGTACGTCCCTCAGTTCTCTTCCATTATGAGCCTTCTGTTTCTTTTGTTTTCAGCTTTGTTTTATTGTCTTTGTTTCAGGAGAGAATTATGTAGCTCCTCTCAACGGCTTCACTCAGCTTCAGAATGCAATCTGGGCTGTAATTTTACACAGTACTTCTTCAGTTTGGATGTCAAATAACTGTGATTGCAAGCCTAAAGCTTTAGCTTGTGTCTGGTACAAAGACTGACCTCCCTCCAGATTAAACATAAATTTGAAGTAAATAATTATGACCGACAAGGAAAAAGTGATGGCTATCCTGTAATATGGAGATGTTTTGCCTTCTGTATTTTGGATAACCCTCTATGCTTCTGTCATCTTGCTTTTTGATTGGCTACATGTCAACACCTCACATGCTGCGAGACAATCCAACAACATGAATATCCCTGATTTGATGTCCTGACTGTCCACAACAAGCTTTTTAGCAGACAGGGTTCCACTTAATACATGAAAAACACCAAGGATATTTTATAAGGTTATCTTTATCATTAGTGGCCATGTTATGAGCAGAAAACTTTATGGAGCTATATTTACAAACAGACAACCCTTATGTAAATAAATAGAAACATATGTGTATTTTAGGTGAATTGCTTTTAACACTACAGCAGCTTTGTAAAAACTAACCCAGTGTTGAATGTACAAACAGTGTTTAGAAACTTTAAGGGCACGCACAAAAAAAATACAGAAATACCAACAAAAAAAAGGCTCATAAGAATAAAGAAAAGCAACCTTTTCTAACTTCAAATACTGGCTAGCTGTGCTGCAGTACTCACACCATGAACACTGTTTATGGTGTTAGTACTACTTAATAACTGTGTGTACTATATCAATAAATATTCAGTATAAAACTGACGGTATAAAGAACTGTAGACGGTTTGTTCGTTATTAGCAGGGCATTTATTCAGCTTTTATCTGATACTTTAAATTCAGCTGTATTGAAAATCACAAAATTGTTTTCTAAACTTCTCTTTCATTAGAATGAGACCCCATGTTCTGAAAAGAGTAGTTGCACAAGTGAAAGAAAATGTAAAATAAAAACTTTAAACTAATGTTGACATTTACCAAAAGTTACAATTTGATGCACACCATGGTTTTGCACATTCGTTCTTTCAAAACTACACAACACAGTTTACTTTAAATTGCTGCACAATTCATAGCCCTATATAAGGCTGTAAGATAGAATTTAAAGCAGGCTACCCTTTCTGTGGCCTCAATGCTTCAGTTAATCTAAACACTGATGAAACTCAACATGGAAAGTTCTCAGCAGAGCAGGGGGATTCGAGATGACTCAGAATAGGAAGGCATTTCTTCAGGGAGATACAGCAATTCGTTTTAACTAGTGTACCCATTGTAAAGAAACCAGGTGATTAAGATGAAACTAACAGGATCGGGCTGATGCCTTTACAGTGAGGAACAGAGGTAACACAACATACAAACACAATCGCGTTAAGGCATACAATCACACCGTGCACAAACACAATAAAAGTGTAAGAATGCATACTATAGCTCATAAGCGCCCATTGTAATGCAATGGATTCTTGCACAAACATAGACAGCGGCTTTTTTGTTAAGAGAAACGTGTCTAGATCAGGATAATGTCACGTTGACGCTCCATTACAACAGCCTGGTCCCCCTGTTTTTGGAGCTTGAAATAAACCTGTACGTTAAAAACAAATTGAGTGCCTGATATTGCACTTCTGAATTCTTGCTAGGATTGTAACAGCCCAGTCAATTGCTTTCCACCTACTAAACCAGTGCAAAGACTTTCTCTAACGAGTGATGTCTCCAATTCCGTTAAGTGTGAGGAGCCACTTTGTCTGGATTGTGTGCATCTGTATGTGTACAGTTTTAGTGAGACCATAAATTATACATGCAATTCAGATATAACTTATACTTTTTTTTTTTTTTTCAGGTATTCTGTTCCAACTGGGAAAATTAATACCTGAATTTATTACTAACACTTATTTTTTTTCTTGTAATGGCAGCATTGTTTGCTTTGACATAAGAAGAACATTTGTACCAAGCTGCTCATAGACACCTCACATCTGACACAATTCAAAGACACACTAACGTCTGTGTACATAAGATTTTCACTGAGTGAAGCTGCACATAACTCAATAAAGTAATGAAGTTCAGAGAGAGCTGCGGATTATTGTCAGTGTTTACCTTTCTCTTCCTCCTCCTCCTCGTCTATTTCTGATAGGAGGATTTTATGGGCTGAGATTTTCCTGGTAAAACAAGGCATTTTCCCCCATTACGGATGAGGATTTGCTTTATCATAAACATTCTAGCTATAAAAGTATTGCCTTCATACTGGTATTTGGTAGTTTTCATCCTTATTTCAGACAATTGCAGCGTGAAAAATGTTTCGGCAAAATACTTCATTAATTTTTACTATTGTCTTGGGTTATCTAAGTCTTCAGCTGCTCTTAGAATAAACACAAGTTATAGTTACTATTCTAATGCAAATTCAAGATAAACCATTAATGCTACAGAGTTTTCTCTGTCACTGTGCTCAGCATTTACAATGTTTGATTAGCATGAGGAAACCTAAACTTAAACTTTCCTCTCTTATTATCCTTATTTCACTGACTCATCGTCCTTGCTGTAATTAACTGCAGGGCATGCTGCCCATGTTGTTTCAACAAAACTAAGACTTTCTGTCAGTAGGACGTCATATTCATCATTCTTGCTTTACAAAAACATTTAAACACAATTTAATCTAGATTAAAACTGATTTCTAACTAAACTCCACAAATAACTTTCTTTTTGCAGGTATCTTTCATTGCTATCTCTTTTACGGTCCAGATGTCTAAGTAAAATCAAAACTTCATTGTGCGGATTTTAGAGGACTGCTTTGGATTACTTTTGTTAGGTTGAATTTTATATATATATATATATATATATATATATATATATATATATATATATATATATATATATATATATATATATATGCAAGGGGTTTGCATGTTCACCCTGTGCATGCGTGGGTTCTCTCCGGGTACTCCGGGTTCCTCCCACATACCAAAAACATGACTGTTAGGCTGATTGGGCACTCTAAATTGTCCTTAGGTGTGATTGTGTATGAGTGGTTGTTTGTCCTGTGTGTTTCTGTGTTGCCCTGCCTTGTTCGATTCGAGGATCAAACAGCTGTTGTGACTTTTGCCGTTAAGCTCTTCGTTAGAGAACAGCAACCTGTGCAAAAAGTACTGAAACATTTAACAGTTGGACAGGTGCTTTCAAAAGTTTAGAGAAGGTCACATTAAGTTCACCTGTTAAGGTTTGAATGCACTTTGGGCTCATCCTGAAATTCAACCCGACAGCCAAATATCCCGAACTTTTTGTGAGTAGGGTATATATATATTGGGTTTATCTGGTGGTTAAATGTAATCACAAGCAAAACATGTTTTATTTAATGTAACAAATTTTCATTCAGACAAATTTTGCTGTGATGTTTGCCGCAAAAGTTGTTTCATGAGCTTAATTGTTCTTTTTAGTCATAACCAATAAAACTAGTTAAACAAAACAAGTTAGAGCACAATGCATAAAGTTAAATAGAAATAATGCATCAGTTTCATTTTCTGCCAAGAGAATCATGGCCTGCAGGAAGCACAGGACTACAACACTATCATCATGTACTTAAAACACATTTAAAAACTAAAAAGTACAAAGACAAGTTTGTCAGAATTCTCACAACAACAAACACCAAAATTGTAGGCTTCTAAAGAACCAAATCACGTGTTTTCTTGATAAAAGAAAGTTGATTAGCAGACCTCGGTTTGTCTTACCTTGACATTCGGCTTTCTTGTTGAGAATCCTCTGTACCATCCTAGAAGAGAAGATAATCATTAGCTACTTTAACAGACAAAGAACAGTAAAGACACAGACATAATTATGTCAAAAGTTTGACTAGGTTTATTAAAAGAACTTTGAAACATTACTTGAGGTAAACAAAAGCAAAAAAAAAAAAAGGTAAAATCAAAAAGACAAAGGTAACAAATCATAAGTTGCTTCCAACGTAAACCAATGATGGACATTCTTTTTTTTAAATGACATAGGTAAATAAACAAGTGTAAGTTAGAGATTTTCAACTTATTTTAAATTTATAAAAGTGATCAGGTGTATATGTGCATACTGTAAATGACTGACGTAACACGTGAAGTGAGTTTCTAAAAGGAAATTTAAGGACTTAAATTGCAGATGTTATAAGATGTTCTTGTAAAAATAGCCATTTTTTAATACATATGTTACCTATAACTCGAAGTGGTAAATGTTCAATTAACCAAAATGTATTCAGAAAAAATTACAAGTGTATAGACGGATTACCCAAATAACTAATCTCAGTTCTTTTACTGCACATAAACCTTGAAGTATGATGCTGACCACAAACAAATATGAGTAATGTATGTAGGAATTTTTTTCCTGCAGGCAAAATGCATGATTAGTTTTGATTTATTATCCTACGGTCTAAAATAGAGACCATAAGTTTTGAGTTATATGATAAAATAAAAAGTTGCAGACAGGAAACTTGAGTCACTGCCCTGAGGTGTGTGAATGTGTCCATACATGTTTGGAGAGGTTGAAGGGGAAAGTTGATGGCCTAGTTGATGTGAGTACAGTGGATGCAATGAGCTCATGATCATGGATGACAAAGTCTGATAGAGACACTGATGGACATGACGCCCTGGACCTGGAGACAGATTCAGTCCATTGCTCTTTACCCCTGTGTGTGTGTGTGTGTGTGTGTGTGTGTGTGTGTGTGTGTGTGTGTGTGTGTGTGTGTGTGTGTGTGTGTGTGTGTGTGTGTGTGTGTGTGTGTGTGTGTGTGTGTGTGTGTGTGTGTGTGTGTGTGTGTGTGTGTGTGTGTGTGTGTGTGTGTGTGTGTGTGTGTTTTAGTAGATTATCTATCTTTATGGAGATCAATATACAAAAATGAACAAGCAAAACTAAACCCATCTAAAATAGATAACAAAACCGCAGGCACTATTGCTTTGACACTTTGCATTCTATGTCTCAATTAATGGGACATACGTGACATCTTTTTAAAACTGCTTTACTACAAAGGTTTATGAAAGCACATACAGGGCCATGCAATTCTTAAATAAAAAGCAGAAATGTTCGTCATTTTTTTCTTAGACTTCTTTTGCTTAATACCTCTAAAACCACCTGTCATCAGATGCATAATTAGCATCTGAAGTTGTGAAATGTGTGATTTCTACACAACGCATGCACAAAATACACCAATCATAATGTTTGGGTCAAATGAGACCAAAACTAAATCTAATATCCTCAAGCAAATATATAGTAACTAACATCACCTCAGAAGCATATTTAAGCAAGCTGCATCATACTGTGGGAATGCTTTTTATCCACTATGACAGGTGAACTGGTTAGCCTTTAAAAAAAAAACTACTGCTAAAATAATCTAATGTTCAATGAAGTATGATAATGTTTAATGAAGTTTAAAAGTCAGAATCATTTTCCAGTAAAATGTCATTTTCTGTTAGAATGATGGATGAAGCTAAATACCGAGTAATAATGAAAGAAAGATTAGATACTGCAAAAGACTTAAGACTGGAAGAGATGTACCTACTAAATTTACAAAGAAATGGCAGAAATCCAAGCACAACCAAATTGATAGACTGGCCCCATTAAAGTGCAGATATAAATCTAATTGAGAATCTGCAGCAATACTTCTGAACTGATGTTTGCTAATGTTACTCATTCATCCTAACTGAGCTGGAGCTTTTCTGTGAAGAAGAATAGAACAACGTTCTGGCTCAATATGTACAAAGCTGGAGACATGTGCCTCCAAAGCAAAGCAACTGTATTTTAGGTAAAGCTAAATAAACACAGGTGACTTGGGTTAGACTTAATTAAAACTAAATATAAAAATCAAAATGAGATCCACAACTCACACTTCTGTAATTTCCCTTTGGGGATTAAGAAGTATTTCTTTTAGAATCATGCATGACTTATTGTTGATCTATCAAGTGAAATTCCTTGTTTGTGGGTAAAATCTCAACCTAAGGAAGTTGAAATACTTTTGCAAAGCTCTCAATCATGTACATACTTGGATGAATCAGAGTGGAGTATGTTTTTTAAATCTGTTTCTGGTAAACTGGGCATTTTTGGTAAATGAAGAGAGTTTAAAACAAGTTCATACATTTTTATGTTGGCCATCCAAAAAAACGTCCAACTGGATGAAGAATGTGCCTTACTATTGTTGTTTTTTTCTCTATGTTTTTCTTAAATGCAATCCAATAAAAAAGTAGTACTCATTGAAAAAAACTACTATCATGAGACACCTCAAATTATATTTCTCACTCATGAGTCACTCCGCCTACAGACACTAAAATGTTGAGCAGGGATCTTTAGCAGCTCCGCCGCTCTGTTTGCAGGGTAGAGTAAGAATCAGATAAGTGACATGGAAAATTGGGTTGGCTTCAAGTTTTTGTCACTAATGGACCTCCTTCCTTTGCAGGTTTGAGGGTACATCAGCTTTCCACATGGAGGAACATCCATCAGATGCCTCAGCAGAGTATGGAGCTGTCATCAAGTGGACTCAAGTTGAAATAAAACCTTGACAGCTGAAAATTACTTATATCCAGGGAGTTAGTATTTCAAGGAAGAGCTCACAGACATCCTCCCAGACAGGAGAAGCATCATTTGTCTCCATTGGAGTGCAAATAAAAATGATTGTGTCTGCAGTTATTGAAAATTTTGGAAGTGAGTGATTACCCTGTCAAAGTAAGGAGAAAGAGACAATTATTTATCTCAACATTATGCAGTATACCGATTCGACCATAATAGACTAACAACTATGTACTGCTTAAAACATTCTTTTTTTCAACTTTGAAGATCTTAAAACAAAACTTCAAAATCACAAATATTTGTGATAGCATGTCAAAGAACTAAACAGGACTGTGGCAAGATTTTGTTCAAGACTTTTGTTTAGAAGGAAATGCACATGTAGGTAAGATTTTAGGTACAGAAAAAAAAAATATTGGCTCTTGTAAATGCTTCAGTGATGCCATAAATCAGAGTATCTGACAGGATATTTCACATTAACTTTCCTCTTAACATCTGACAGAATTGTGAGTTTAATTTCTCCGCGGCTGTTCGTAATCTGATTTGAATATGGAGATGAAAGTTTAATTGGATGGCTAATTAATAACCAATCAAGACGCATTTATCACCGTTGCTAAGATGGCTGTGTTACTCCCAGGCCTCTCATCTATATGATAATCAGAGAGTTGCTGCAGCCGCAGCATCAGGTCCATTTCTAATGGTTTTTAATGGTTAGAAACAAAATCTCTGGCAGGCCCTATTATGTCATCTGAATATCATAAATATTTTAAAGTACTGATCGCAGAGCAGGTGTTTGTATGGTGGATCCACGCAAACACAGGTGTGTGTGTATGTGCGTAAATTGTCCATTGAAACACACGTTTTCCCTTCTTGAAGAATAATATTTTTTTCTTCCTGTAACCTAATGGCTAACCTGTAGCTATTATAATAATCATTTTGCAGTATTATGAACATAATCCACAATAATAATCATGATAAATCCTTTTCAAAGGGGGGTAGCTCTCAAGGGGCCTCTTCTGTGGTATTAACAAAAAGACTTAGCTCATAATGGGTGCTGTATTACACAACCGATTTTCATCAGGCAATCAAATCAGACAAATGTGACTCTTAAATGACGCATCATATTGCTTCACAGAACACCTCGAGCTAGGGGTATGAGAAAAAGGAATTACTTGTTTAACCAATAATGGAACCCAAGATGAGCATTTTCACTGCAACTTCAGTAATGACTATGATTCAATAGGGGAGTAAGTTGCAGCTCAGATCCCAGTCTCACCCTCAGCAAGTTATAAAACACAAAAAAAAATAATAGTAACTTTTTCATTTAGTTGTAGCTATACAGTTGGCGGACAAAAATACAGTTGTTACATGCTTCTTATGGTGGTCGAGCGGTCATAGACGTAGGACTCAAAAGGGTTACAAAAGCAGGCTTTTAGGATGCATTGTACACCAAAACAAACCTGATCAATGTATAAATGTATGTACCAGGAATACACAACTGCAAAATGGTGCACAAAACTAGATCATTTACATTACATCAACAAATAAAAAGATTTACAAACCAAAACGTTTTTTTACCTTTTTTTTAACTTTAATTCTTATTAGTACTCAACAATAAACATATAAAAAAGCTAAACTTTAAAAACCACCACATTTCTCAATCTCCGTGTATTGTACTTTCCTAGAACTACTAAAATGTGCCCAAGCCGTCAATGAATGTTTAGCCCATACACAGCTGCTGGGAAAGGGAAATAGCAGAGGTACCTCCCAAATACAAACTGAACTGTCATATTTTACTACATTAAAATACTTTATGTTAACTTAACTTAAAACAGTAACAGCTTCTTCAAATTGCTAATGATGTTGTGCAAAATTGAACCCTAACAGGAACTGTGATTCTTTATAAAAAAATAGTTTTGGATTGTTTAGGTAGTTTTTCACACTATCTAAGCGCATGTATTTGTAATATTTCTATTTTTAATGGTTAACTTAATATTCATTTTCCTTTATAGGGCACCCACAAGTCTATGATTTAGCATCTCTATCAATATAATCTACATTAGGTTTTAGCATCAGCGGTATAGAGAACCCATTTAACTGGAGACATGTTATATTGGTACAAAGCACAGCAAAACACAAACATCAAATGTGGAATTTAAATATAATGTGAAGTATTTTGTTACAGGAAATATCCAATGGCCTCATAGGAGCGTAGATATAGATCAAGCTATTATCCATGCAGGATCTGGCGCTGTATCTGAAACCATGTCTAAACGGTTGACCAACTCCTGCCTGCCCACTCTACCACCAACATGAAATCTACTGTCGGTGAACTTCATACACCAGTGGCTGGAAAATATTTATCATAAGAGGAAGGTGATCACTTAATCTATAACTTCAACTGTGCCAAAGTGTATTTTTGTCTGCTTTGTTGTTTTGTTATTATAGATTAAAAAAGGTTGCTACAATATTATTAACATTTTCTCACTTAAACATCAGAGGGGTTAACTCTGTTCTTTTGTATCCAATAAATATAAAGCTGAATTAGGATTAATAAATTCCTTCTATTTGCCAAAAGAAAGAATAATACATGGATTGTTTTTTTTTTGTTTTACATACAATTCATTAGTATAAAGTATAATTTCAATTTAAACTGTAATAAAATTGTAAGTAAATTATAATTTGCTCTCTTTCACTGGCCTTGATGCATGTAAGTTTGCATAAAAATACTCTCCTCTCTTAAATAAAGAACCAATCATCTTAAAAATTGTATGAACATTTAAAATTTCAAAACAATTTATATTTGCATATAAGTGTTTGAACATAATAATATACCATTTCTTTAGGCATTGGCAGATTGCATGCATGCATGAGCCAGACTTGAACCTCAGTCCTCTTTCTGAAGTTTTAGTCAGGGACTTTTTCATGTGACACAATAAAACAGTGTGTTTGAAGTGTTGTCCTAATTTATGTCTACCTGTGTCCCTTTATTTAACTCCAGGATTATAATAATAAACAGAATAATGACGATGCTTATCTTATTAATCTAGAAACAAGCTAATCAAATTAATTGTGGGAATGCTATTTGACCAAGAACAGAAAATGATAACATGAATTAAATTATTTCTTGTAAATATCTAGTTTTAATCATATTTTAGCCTTTAAACAACAAACTACTGCTAAATTAATGTAATGTTCAACAAAGTAAAATAATGTTCAATGAAGTTTAGAAGTCAAAATCATTTTCTAGAAAAATGTCATTTTCTGGTTTGCTACACCAACAAGAAACGTATCTTCTGTTGGTATCGTTTCCTGGTGCCTCATCTTTTTAAGGGCAACACGGTGTAAACTGACAGCCACTGCATCACATTACATTGAAATATGCTGCATCCACTCCAAGGGTGATAAAGTGCGACACTTTAAAATGCCACTGCACCTTGACGCCATGGCCAACTCTACATCCTTGCTCTGCCTCAGCACGCAAAGCTGTCCAATCACTCACATATTTGTTATGCTCCTCCGGTGATGGACTAAATTCAACTGTGTTAATAATTTTATTTTATTATTTTAAATGGAGATTATGGGTTGACATGCAAATAGATTTTACTGTAAGAAACATAGAGACAAAATGAAAAAGATAAGTTTGAAACACTTACACCTGTTTCTGTCCCTAAACTAACAAATTGCTGCAGCTGGAGTTTTGTCAGTTTGCTAGAATAGGGCGACCAGCTGTCTGTTAAAGTTCATAGCAATGGTCAGAAACTAGGTACTTAAACTAGGTAGGTAGGCACTTAATGACATGCCTGAACAATTATCCATTATTGTCCACAAATAGAAAGAAGAAAAACATTTCAGACAACTGAAAATACACAAAGGAGCAGTTGTCCTGTCCATGTGAGACCTGTGGACAAATAAAGCTCTATAGAATTTAAACTATATCAAAATTGCATAATCCTCTCAAATAGCGGCCAGGTATATTAAAAATAATTAGTTATTAATGTTGAAGATGATTCAAAAACTTTTTAGTCATGCGTTGTGGTTTAACTTCCCATGCACTTTTTTTTATTTTCTATTTTGCCTTAATCGTTCTATAATTACTATCGCCGTTGTGGAATCTGGACTATGTTTTTTGCACAGTTGCATTGAATTAACTAAATTTAGAACTTGGTAAAGCCCAGACAGTATTTCTTGTGCCTTGATACAGAAAACCCTAGAGCTGAGAGAGAGTGTACTCTAATTAGGTTGTACAATGATCTCATCATTTAAAGATTAGGGGCAAAAGCATCTAACTTTTAATCAGCCACAGTCATTGTGCATTAAACCCAAGTACCTTCAAAATAAACGTACAGCCTTTTAAAAAGGCTGTACGTTTCTAAGACAAAAAGAAATATTCTAAGATGTTTCCCTGGCAGTAAGTAGGAAATTTTTAATTAGTAACTTTCACTATTTTGATGCATAATCATGGAAAAAGCAATGAAGGTCCATTTAAATTACAATGTTCGAGTTTTATGAAATATGAACACTCACTTCTGGAATTGAGCTAAGGGCCATCTCTGTAAACATCAGTTTGTGAAAAAGCTAATTCCAGTACAAGATGATAAAAAGGCACAAACACTGTGAATATAAAATATTTTCTCCAACACTCTGCTCTGATCAACATCCATTGTTAGCCCTGGTTTGGCCTGATAATCATTAGAACGCTGTGATGCCAGTTACTGCTGCATGAGCTCAGATGAATAGCCTGTGTCCCTCACAAGCAGTGTTGCATTTCATAACCAGAGCAAATTAGATGCAGATAGGGTGCAATGGGAATAGCTGAACCTTTTGGCGTTACTCTTTTTCGGTCTTTAGACACAGCAAATGCAGAATTGGAGATGAAAAAGCTAAAAGGTAAGACAAAAAGAAGAAGGAGGAAGACTAAATATATTTGAAATTGTAAGGAAGATTGCAGGGTATAAACACACTAAAACATAAGGATGCTAGAGTAGAGAAGTTAATCCATGCAATTTTCTTCCATCCATCAACAGAATATCCCTCCCTCTCCAACTGCATCGCATTGCTCCTTGCAGGCATGTTACTACTGGGGTGAGGAAAGGCCTAATTAGCCGCTGGCACTAGATAGATGCTATTGTCCTGCTCAGCTGTGGGTAATAGGCCATATTCTCTGTCATTATCTCCAAAACAACACATTCAAACCTCAGATTCATGCGGCTTGAGTTGGAAATTTCAGGGGTCAAATTAGGAGCAAATGTAGAATTAGCATTAGCTAATAACTTTGGCCCTTATCTAGACCATATGCAACCATTACAAAAGGAGAAAGGCAATATGTACTACTTTGCTTTTATTGAGGACATTTGTGTCTGCATAGCTGAGACAGCACTCAAGGGAAAGCTTTTTTATTCGGCACCCTCCTAATAAATGAAATAACAGACAGAGAGTAACAGCAGAGGCCACAACCTTAATGAACTCTCTTTCTCGTTCACAGTGGTGCGATGTGAACTTAGTCTGAAGCTAGAATACAAACTTTTCGGAAATCAAAGGTTTAAATACTATAAAATATTAAAGTTAAAGAACATGGTGGTTGTTGTATCCAAGCAGAGCATTAAAACACTGAGGGGGGGGCAGAGTAAATAAGCGTAATCCCCACACCACGACACACATAGCCTAGAACTGTCAAATTCATTAAGAGAAGTCATTGTGTTGAGACACAACTAAAAAAGCACGACAATCTTGCTTCAGTGGTCTGATGCCCTATTTTCAAACCTAAGACCATTTTTAATTGTTTAATTGTTACAGCAGAACCCAGAGTGTAAAAGAAAATCAGACAGTTACAGATTTCAGGATGCTGGTGTTAGGTTAGGTCCAGTGTTAGGTTTCCCTGCTACATGAAGCTGCTAAATTCATATTCCAGCTGAATCTACCACCTGCTAACATTCTGAGTATCTGTTCTGAGCACAACGTTATCACCTAAGAGGTATTGTTAAGAGGAATAAAAGACAGAATAAATTATATTGGCTTTAAAGCAACCTTGTCTTTCTTAGCACCTCAGCTGACCTCCTCCGTTCGAAACAATGCCCGAAACCTCGTCTTGAGAGCCAATACTGTACAGTATGTAAATGAACTTCATGTAAATGCAGGTTGACTTTTCTGCATTAAAAATCTTGGATCTATTGGTTTTACATAACACTAAACTTTATATGAAGATTTTTTTACCTTAAAGCAAGTAAAAGCTTGACATAAACCACTGTACTAAATCTTTTTCAATGTTTTAATTGAATTACAGAAATAAATTAACTTTTAGATGACACCCTGATTTATTGAGAAGGATTTGTTTTAGATAGTCAATCAAGAATAAACTCACACTGTTGTTAAAGTAACTAACAAATTTAGACAGCACTTTAAACAATTCAAAATTAACATCAAAATTTCTGTGAAATATAACTGTCAAAACCTGATGCCTCATGTCTAAACAATCAACTCTTTTTTCCCATTTATAATGGAATCATGTTATCTTACTACATCCTAATCACATAAAATAGTCAGTTTTTATCTTTTCTCCAAGTGTAAGGTTGTTTTTTTATGTGCATTCCCATAATTTCATCATTCCCGTTTGTATGCAAAAAGGAATGTACATGAATGTGATCTTTGGCAAAAAACATTTTTTAAATATTTCTGAAATACTGGATGATAGTTTTATGTTGTTTTTTTTTAAGTTCTTTTTTAAAGTTTTTGTAACAGTGAAGTAAATTATTGAATAGATATAAAAGCCTTAATGAGGTAAAAGTCTTACCTTCACATTTTTCCAAGATCTGCACTGTCTCCCCCACCTCCAGAGCCAAACCCTGAGACACGGAGCCTCGGAAGTTGCAGATTACTAAAAAAGAATAGACAAAATAGTTATGATGAGATGCTGAGGAAATAATTAAGGTACGCCAATGTAGATATACCCAGTTCTTTGGTGAGCGGAAGGTAATATCATGAAAGATTAACTTTATTCTAATCAAGGAAGAGTCTATTTGAGTTTATGCAGTTGCAATCAAAACCCATTCATACGAAAGCTTTGTCCGCACATATTCACCACACTGTCAACATCAAGTCCTTCAGTAGCAGAGGTATGATATGCACACACAGTCCCATACCAAAGAAGAATCAGAGTTTTTTTGTTGTGAGCTGTATGTGTTAATATTCCTTATGACTGCACTGATGTTCCCAGGAAACAACAGATGTCAGAGCTTATTCTGAAGCTGAAGTCAATATAAGTCACTCTAAACAAGGCTGAAATATGAAGTGCCAAAAAAATCACCCCAGGGTAGATGAATGTCTCAAGCTAACAACGACCATAGTAATACTATTATCCTTGACTTTTTCTCCCTTTGCAACATCCCTAACGTTTTGTCTGTAAAACGATTGGTTGCGTAAGGTCACCGAAAACACCTTATATTCCAAACACGCTGGATTAGGAACAAAGTTTGAGGTGGATGTTCAGCGTTATGGCTCAGCAATCAATTATGATCTTTGGTTAAATGCTGTTTAGTTGAAGATCTGTTGACATGTTACTCCAAAGACATAGAAAACAATTGATCCAAAAGAACATAATGCCTGACTTGCAAATAACCAGCATTCAACTTAATTTAACTAATAACACCTACTTATAATTATTCATAATGAGGTACTTCACAGGAGAAATCATTTCCCTCTAATCATCCATACATTCAGTTATTTTATTTCATATTACTGAAAATGAATAATAATAAAAAAACTAAGTACTTCAAACATCTGAGATTTTTGGAACAACTCAGTAAAGTTTCTAAGCTTGAATGCTCATGTTATCCGAAATAAACTGTAAACATTGCCTGACCCTTGGGGAATTGTAAGAAAACATTGTTTATGGTTAAAACTTATAAATTGTTTAGCAGGAATTACAACAACAACAAAAAATGTCCCACTCACATCTCTGTTGTTCAAGGAATTATACTTTAAAGAAGTAAGTCTGGGCCACAGTCTACCAGCTGAATGTAGAACAAGCAAACACACATAGAAGAAAAGACTCTGCATACGCCAAGGCAATATAGTCAAATTCGAATAAGGTATTATGCATGCAGCTAATGGAAAAATCCACCTATATTTAATCATGTATAATATAATCATATAATCATACGTAAGGCTGAATATTTTTTTTTTAAATCAGCACTTTTAGCAAAAAGAATACGAGTTTTATTGAAAAATAGAGTCTGCTGAAAGTTGTTGGTGACAATACAAATAAACAAGACAAGGGTCTAATAGTAGGTAGCATTGATTTTCTCATTCAGTAATGTTGACATTGACATTATTGCAAGTCTCAAAACGTTGTCTAAACATCTACATTGCTTTTAGGCTTATATTCTACAAATGCTACCATGCCTGATAGAGTTAGAGGCTTTCCAGAGATTTTGAGGTGAGCCTGCTTCTTTTCAGAATCTGAAGTTCTGTAGGAAAATACATTTTCTCTTGTCCTTGTTTGCTTCAATATCTGTTGCTTTGCTGCAAAAGCAAGAGCACTGAGACCTGACTTAAAAGCAGGTGAAAACATTGCCATCCATAGACTTAAGGAGTTGGTCTATATTTTCTTTATGCAAAAACCCCAATAACAGAGCTAAGTGCCATTTTTAATGTACAGCTTGGATTAACTACAATATTTGTATCCTACAGGACAGACATTTAACTTCACTAGATTTTTACTTTTGTAATCTGTTCCAGCTGTTGATAAATTAAACATTGAAGTACTAAATACTTTAAAATAATTAATTTTAAAAAAACATTTTCAAAGAATAACCATTTGAATTGTACTTTTCTCTCTTACTTTTACTATAAATACTTTTACTTTGGGGGTTCTTGATAGAATGAATAAATAAATGCCATAAAGACAACAGTGCTTCCAATTATAAGTTATGTTTATCATCAGGGTTCATTAGCAATCTGGCAGTTGTTGCTTATCACTTTGTTAGCGGGACCATGAATGTTTAAACATGCGTCTGACCTCGTGTTTGAGCCACAGACACTTTTATCTCTGGATATTCACAGCAACGTTCTGCGTTCATGCAACCAACTGTGTCTCTACTGCTGTCATCATTCTGGCTCGGTATCTGTCAGGCCTTCAGTCTGCCTTATTAGTGCTAGTCACCGTGGCGTGATTGCTGCTTTTAGGGATACAGTTGTAGGGTCTGCCTCTCTCTCCCTGAGTGCCTTTGATTTTGTTGCTGGGGCTCGTTATCATCACTGTCACTCACATCATAGTCAACGGCCTTGTCAGTCTGTCAGCTGTCAAGACACTTGCCTATGGTCTCACAAAGTCATGCCTAAAGTCTGTGCTTAAGCCACATGTAAAGAGTGCAACAAATGTCGGCATGAAAAAAAAAGTCTGTGTTTCAAGAATAACACTAATTCAGTCTGATGCACTGAACAACCACAAATAAAACACATTCATATTCCTTAGCTGTTCATTTGTTCCTTGACATTTTTGCAGTTGATCTAACTCTCAATTCATCATAGTAGATGATGTAGACCTAAATTGACATCTATGTTTTTAGTCAACATAATCTTTTTAAAGCTTAAGAAAGAAGAAAAGTAACAACAAATGTATTTGTGGGTATGTGCAGTGAGAGTTGCCTGCTTGCAGTCTGCACAAGTGTGTGAATCTTTGCATGCGTCGGCTGTTTGGGTGTGCTCATTGGGTCCGTTTGGACTGGTCTGACATAAAGTTTCCGAATGAGTGTTGTCAACCGGCCTTCTTCAACATGCTGACATTATAGTGTTTAAAGTAAGGGAAGAACAAATGGTAAATTTGGATGCTTTTTTGGAGTTCTCCGTTGACTTTTAGATGTAAGTTTACAACTTTAGTTCCACTTGTTAATAGGAAGGCTTTGTGCAGCCAACAAAAAAACTAAAACAAAAGAAAAACCTTTAATGCAATTGTTATGACATTTCAACACTATAGAAATATATGACATAAATTGACTATTATTTAGTGTTTATTTCAGGATAAATCAAATCAAAAGGAGACAAATACATATATTTTCGAAAAACACAACAGATACATGAAATTTATAAATAAACATAAATAAAAGCTTAAATAAATATGCAGTGGTGGCTTACACTACACATTAAGTGTTTAACCCTTTGCAAACTAAATAAATGCAGATGGAAGTTTTAGCGTCCATGTTGCTCATTTTAAAACCTAGCAAAGCAAGTATTTGTGTAATCATCGGTAGAAGGACTTCTTATTTTTCTACATCGTTCCCTAACCTAAGGTGTGAGAATTGTTATTAGACTATTGGTAGATATCTACCACAAATGCAGGCATAGGTGGAGGCTACAAATACAGTCCTTCTAGTTAGCTTTCTAGCTGCCTTCAGTTTTTTTACCAGCTTTACGATGCATGTAATTTAATTTTATTTCAAGATGAAACCCTTTCACAACCTACTATTGTACTATTAGGAAATTACAAACACTAATATCTTGAATTACATTTTATATTAAAAAATAGACAGCTTTAAAGAATTTTGCAAAAACGCCCCTCCTTTAACAAAGTTTTAACATGTCATAACTTTATCTACCACCACTTGTTATCTAAAAGAATGTGTGAAGTTCAGTCGGCAGTCGTGACCAAAAACTATCCGTAATACACAACACAGTGAACAGCATGTACCTAAATTTGCCTTATTAGTGAGAAAGACTCACGCATGACTCACATGACATCCAAGCATTGTGTAAAGAAACAATTGTTGTGTTCTAATAAAACCAGGAATGAGCCACACATAGTATTAAGATGCTTCTAGTTAACAGTGGAGGAATAATAAGGAAATAATTTACATACTTTTTTTCCCAGAATAAAACTTGCCTAGTTTTTTCGATTTTTTTAATTCTAGCCAAGGTACGATTTCTATTTCCTGGAAACTCTATTAATCCCTAACAGGCATAGATTACCAACATAAAAGTGTACATAAAGGGCAAACATGCCTTCTTGTCTAACTGTGATCCTAAGAGTCTAACTGTGGCTAATTTTTACTTTAGACGGTCTCCTTGATTTTTTGTTTTTGTCAAATAGTTTCCTGAGGGCCTCACAGCAAAGCTATTGGTTCTCCGGAGAAATTAGAAGAAACAGCAGTTACACAAAAATAATTAAAATCCATACACTGAAGACAAAGGAATTAAAATCTATCTATCCGGATGATATTGGCATTTACTTTACACAGTGTGTCAATAAAAGAAAAAAATGACTCACATCTAGTAAGCCGGTAAGACTACTTAGCTCTTCGACTTTAACTCAGAGAGTGCAGTCATGTTCTAAAATATCTATGAGTCAGCTTTTGCATAGTTTTACTGCAAAGAAAAAAGACAGACCCTGTGAACAGAGGTGCTCCTTATTTTTATTACTAAACCATTCAAATAATAAAAGTGAGAAAAGTTTAATAAAACGACACAGACATGCCAATGCCACAGATAAACCTTATGAAATTGCAATCTATATTTTAAAAAGAAAAGTGAAACATTTCAAAGCATACTGTAATTCTAATTAATCCATTTGGCTTTTCATCAATACTCCAGGTTTAATAATAATACTTCAACATTTTTTCAGGATTCATATCGTTAAGGCCCATGCACTTTCTTCAGTTATTTAAAAAAAACTTTTACACTTTATCTGCAATTTCAATAGAAAAGTCTATAATTGGAAAGTTTCTTCGATCTTTATATACATTTGAACTTTCATCCATTCATTTGCTGGTCCCTAACTCCAGCTGGCATCAGGGAAGAGGCGAGGGTACACCCTGAACAGGTCGCCAGTCCATCGCAGGGCAACACACACACAGACAGGACAAACAAACCATTCATGCACACACTCACACCTAAGGAAAATTTAGAATACCCAATCAGCCTAACTTTTACACATACTTAAAAGGAGGGAGCTTTAAGTTTTCTATGTATTTTTAACGAAACTCCTTAATTTGCATAACATCATTTTAATGTAAAATATTGAAAATAAAATGTTTTCCAGTGCATCAGCTGGGCTAAAAATCTTTCACGATTGTCTTTGGTGCGAAGTCATGAATTAAAAGTGAAATTAAAAATATCACTAAAGAGCATTTTAAAGTCAAGAGTCTTCAGAAAGTCCGTTGGGTGGTGGGGGATGTGCAACGGTAAAGCAAGACTCATTCTTGGATGTCTTTTCTTTTTCCAATTCAAAAGCACTTTACACAAGCATTCATCTAAGTATTACATTATTTTAACATATTTTATGACTTTTACATTAAAGCTGGAAAATGTAGCTTAATTTATAACAAATTTCCAATATGCACCATGTATCATTTTACAGGATTTGTGTTTATATACAATGCATTATCTATATGCTTCTAGCAAAAAGCAGAAGCATAAGATACATATTGCAGGCAGATTTAATTCCTTGAGTTGATAGCACAAGCACATGAAAGAAGAGAAATGAGCACAAAGCATTAGAAAAATCCTCTTTCAACCAAAAGCTGGAATGTGTCTTGCATGAGCAGAATGAAGAAAATTTTGAAAATTAAAATGGAAATAGCGTGTTATATATGGAACTTTGTTTTGTAAAGGACTTAAAGCAAATCAAGCAAGTAAAAAAACAACAGATATACTAATTTAAACATACTACATAAAAATAGACACAAAGGTGCTTACACACATACTGAAAAAAAACTTAAATTGTGTATTGCTAACCCACTAAATGTGCATGCATACATGGCTTGTATCAGTGCTATGGGATTTATATGACTCAATTAAAAAATACCCAATAACAACATTTCCTAATCTCATGTTTTCATATTCAGATGTTCTGTTTGCACTGAAAAATAATTGTTCCACTGTTCAGTAGACCATTCTGAATTTCATCATGCCAATAATTTAACATATACCCTGAAGAATCAATCAAAAAAAGGAAAGAGTATCACAGTAACAGTGCTAGCATAATATATGGTTTGTTTTTTAAAATCGTCATAAATTGTGGTGATGTTGACACCAAGGGCAGACCGGTGAAAATTATTCAAAATTAAAAAAATATTACAAGGAACTCGAAGGGGCTGGACTGCATCTGCCGAGAGAAGCAAATGGCTATACAACAGGTAAGGAGGACAGCAAGGTCGGGAAAGACAGGAACCTGACTGGCAAATAACTGCTATGGAGACAATGAGGAACATGAAACACCTAAACCAAGGACGAAAAACGACTTAGTGAAACAGAAAATGAATACTGGGAGACTTAAACAAGATGCTGAAGGGTCTCCAGAAGCAACGGCTAATGAAAAACATAAATCAAAAACCTAAACCTATTAAAGGCTGTACAATTTAACTGAGAATGTATAAACAAAAGAGAGAATGGAGTACAGAAAATCTGAAGTCACATTAGAAACAAAATGCTTATATCCTACCACAAAGCTGTAGGCTTCAAACTTTCCTTTTTGATAAAGCTCATAGTTAGGAGGAGGTAGAGAGACAGCCTAATCCGGTTAGGGAAAGAAATCAGTCTATAATTCTATTTTTGTCTACCTCACTCTACAGGGTGAGGTTATCTTTAACTATTTCTATATTTCTATAGTTGTGCTTGTATAGGCTTAGGCTGCTGGAGGACAACCTGACCACTTGTTAATCTGCCGCTTTCTTCTTTTGTCCAATAGGCTTCAGTTGCCATTATTTCAACTGTTAGTTTCTGTTTTGTTTTTTTCAGTGTTTTTCTCTCTATAGAAGCTACCTCTGGTCTACCGTTCCATTGGCTGAGAAATCTTCCTTGAGAAGGACAATTTCCATCTCGTGCTAATAATTATTCTTATTTTTCTCTGTTCATGCTTTCTCCCTTTTCAAACCCCCAGTCGGTTCTGCTTGGGGTTTCTTCCTGTTAAAGAGGAGCTTTTCCTTTCCACTGTCACTGCATGCATGCTCAGTATGAGAGACTGCTGTAACGTCAACAACACCACAAGCTATAGTTTCGTCTTGCAGATGCTGGAGGAGTGAATGCAATCTGTTGGGTTTTCGTCATTTTAAACTGATTTCTTTAACACGTATGAATTCACGTATAATTGGAGTGAAATTATTTTCTTGTGAAGTGCCTTGAGATATGTGTTGTAAATGGGCGCTATAGTAAAAAAAACTGAATCTATCCTCTATACCCGCTAATTGGAGCCGGTATATTTTTTTTCCAGAAGTCAGGGTTCAGTACCTTGGAATGAAGACAAATCCAACTTGAACATGTTTTTGTCAGAAAACCCAAAGCAGTTATGGTAGCAACAATGGATAGGAAAGCCAAGCACAAGATGGTTAATAGATTTTAATAGATACTCTTTTCATTATATGAATTTAAACTCAAGGATAAAAGTTCTGAAATTAAGGTTATTCAGCACCATGCTACACAAGCTCACATGCATTAAAAAAACGGTTTAAAACAAGGGATATTGCTTCAGCTCGATTATCAAAGGAGCAGATGTGATGAGAATAACAGATTGAGAGAGGCTGCAGCAGAAGGGCTTTTTCCATCCATCATTGAATTTCCACATAAAAGATGAAATGTGCATTAGTAAAGTTTCTCCGTGTGAATGACGGTATGCATATGTGTTATCATTCCATGTAAAATAACAACAACAAAAAACACTCCATAATGAAACATTTTAATTAAGACATGCAGCTTTCATTATGACTTAATTCACAAGACCGCAGGCAAACGTAGACAACGCATCCAGCACTCTAGTAGCTGGATTGCATGCAAGTGTTTGGGACTGTTTTTGAGATTTTGCCCTGCAGCCGAAGCAGATGCTACACATCTGCTGCAGTGAATGCAACTCTCTCATTTAAAAAAAGAGGGTGTGTGGAAGTTGGAAAAGGATAAAATGGGCAATATAATAAAAAATGCTAAGACCAAGGTGACAAGCTGTGTAAGGAAAATGTTGATGAAGAGAAAACAGCGTTGAGTGTGCCTTAGCCTCAGCAGTAGCAGCAAGCAGAACTAGGCCAACTCCACGAAGAGGCATTAGTGACTACGACAGCACAGACAACACACACCAACTCAACTGTGTAACACAGATGGGACACAGACCTCGGTATGTCATGATGAGCCCTGAGATCTGCTCTGTGCTTTTAACAGGCTAAACGGTAACCAGCAAGGCATCTCAACAGACAGCAACAGTTCCAGGCTTTCTCAAAGAGCAACTCCCGGAAGAAGACAGTTGAAATGAATTTTAATTGATATGCAGAAGAAAACAAGCACACCGACAAATCAGGTAGCTGCCAATTTAGAGAAGTCTAAAGTTGCTTTTTAAATTAGCTGTTTCTCCCATTCTAAAAAGAGCTCTAATTTAGGCCAAAATCCTAAATTCTCCTTTTCTTAATAAACAAGCAGCTTTCCATTTATATTTTATTACTTACTTTATACTTTATCATTTCATGAATTAGAAACAGAAACAGGAATTCAGTTAAATAGCACTTACATAACAGACAACAGTGCAGATGACAGATCATCACATTTAATTTAATGTGCTTATGCAACCACAGGACAGCATCATTTCACCATGATGCAACATGTTTATTTATACACAGAGCTACAGTTATCCACACTTATAGTGTAGAGTGCTACACACTAACGTATTCCCAATGTAAGATCCTCACAATAATGACAAACTTTTGTACTAAAGATGATTAAGTCCAAGATCGCTAAGATAAAATTTGACATTAGAAAAAAGACTATTACAAAAGTCATCCTTTTGCCTCCCAAAAGGCCAAAAAATACAAATGGAAAGGGCAGTTGTAGGAGAATTACGGAATAGACCAGAGGTAATTGCAGAATTCCACTCCAAGTAATTGATCTTTTAATATTTTTTGGAAACCAACATGTTGTTTTTTTCTTTTAATGAAGATTAGCTTTTTCTCTAGACTTTAAAGCACACAGTTGTTTATACAGAGGAGCTGCAGAAAGAACAACCGATGTTACTGTCATGATCCGTGTTTTTGGTTTGGTTCAGTTCATTATTATTTGGTCGTTGTTATCATTATTTATATTTAGCTATTGTTTTGTTTAGGTGATTTTCTAGTTGGGTTGAGTCTTTGTTTTCTCCCTTGCTGTCTGCTCTCTCTTTCCCCCTGTGTGTCATGACCTGTGTTTTGTTCTCTGTTAGTTTGCTGTTTAATTTGTTGTAGATGCTTTGTTTTACTTTGTTATCATTAGTTATTGTTTTCTTTAGGTTATTTTGTATTTTGGTTTAGTCTTTGTTTTTGTTCTTTTCTCTGTTCTCTAGTTTCACCTTCTCTGTCCCTCTTCTCTCCGTGCTTTCCCTCATCATTATCACTCACATCTGTTTGTATTCATCCAATCATCATCTCCACCACTCCACCTCCTGCTCCTCAGTATTTAAGCCAGGTTAACTCATTCAGTCACCGCTGGATCGTCTGATTTCCCTCCTCGTCTCTCTGCGTCATCTCTAGCTTGCTCCTCCACGTTTCCCAGTAAGCCTTTTGCCTCTTGCTCGCTGAATTCTCTGTCCTGGCTCCTCTCCATCGTTATTCTCCCCTGGTCCCCTCCTGGTATTTACTTTGGTTTTGGTTTTCTTATAGTCTACGGTTTCCCGTGCTTCCTCCCCCATCTTTTCTCCCCAATTTCCTGTCTCAGTTTATCTCCTCCCTTGTGATTAATTATTATTATTATTATTGTTGCTATTTCGTCTGGTAGTTTATTTCCCCTTCCCGTGTTCTTATGCTGGTTTGTTTATTTCGATTGTTTTATTTATTCACAATTGTAGTCCCCGCGTCTCGCTTCAGTTATGTTGTGTTTACGTTTGTAGTCCCGCGTCCCGCTTCCGTTCTGTTTGTTTACGTTCCAGTTCCGCGTTGTTCCATTTCCTCACTGCCCTAGCTCCTGTTTATGTTCCGTTTATGTCCATTATTCTTCCCCAAAATAAATTATTTATTCTCTCAATTCCACCTCTGCTTAAGTCATTGATCACAACGTGACAGTTACAATCATATAAATGACTTATCTGTTACAAAGTAGTTTTTTTGGTGTCAGATAATCAAGAATACATGCTAAATAAATGTGATGTAACCTTTTTAGAGAAATAATAGAAGATACCTGTTAAATAATCTACTGAATTTCTGTACTGCATTTCCTCTAGTAACTTTCGAACTATGACGTGATGAACTTTGTGATTGTATTTAAATTACACAACCCTTTTAATACTATCATTATTTTACTTTACAACAATTCACTCATTACCCATCAATGCTCTCAAGTAAAAAAGAACAACATTCACTAGAAATGCAGACATGTATAACTAAACCATTATGACAGATAAGGATAATGAAAGCCAATCAAACAAACATACTATTTTAAATACCAACAAGCATTTGAATGCAATGAAAGATTATGTGCAAAACTGCTGAGGAGGACACAATCTTTTTTTTGCTTTTTTTCTTCTTTCTAACATGAAAATAATGATATCTTAAACTGAAGCCAGTGCAAAAATGACTGGCAACATGAGTTAAATAAACCAATGTCAAGTCAAAGCTTTCTCAAAGGCCTCTGAACTAAGCTATCATACAGAGGAATTGAGCATTATAGCCAGCATTGTAAATCTTGATATTGTTGGAACAATTTGATTCCACGTGTTTCTGAGGACAAGCATAATCATCTAGAGTGAAGCAAAGATAAATAAATAAAGCCTGGATCTGTAACTGTAAGGTCGTATTAGTGCCATTGGAAAAGGTCATTTTGACTTGTGTGATGAAAGTACTCATGAACATACACAGAGATTTTAAGGGGGCATGCATTGCAATTGGAGATGACATAATTCCAAGAAAGCCCACACATTATCCATTGGGACAGGGCAGAAGCCCACTATGCACACATTACCAAGACAAGACAATGAATAGAAGCCCTGATATGTTAATAAAATAGACTAAAGCAGCTGCAGCTGAATTTTTTTTAACTCAAAGCATCTAGAAACAAAAATGGAGCATTATTTTTTTATAATGTGCAACAAGCCCGATATGAAGGACTTCATGCTTTCAATAAGATAAAACATTAAAGGAGGCACAATTATAGTGGGACTAAATAAAATTCCACAAATAATTGTTTTCAATGCTCAGCTTCTGATTTCAGGTCACAGCCGACACAGATATTAATATTATATTTGTTTCTACCCTGATGGCACGCACATCCTTTAAGACAACAGTGCCAGAATTGATCAGTTTCAAACCATAAAAAAGTATTTCAAGGACCATGAAATATTTTTTTACACATGGATTAGCCACCACGGAGTGCCCACCTCAACCACACCAATACTCTTTGGGATGTGCTAGAAAAGTCTCATGGGTCAGACTCTCCCTACATCAACATAAGATCTTGCTGGAAAAAAATAACACAACACTATATACAAATACATGTTGTGGTTTTGTAGAAGTGTGAAGCATTTGGATAGGTAGCGTATTTTCCCATGACTGTACATCCACTCATCTGTATGACTTCACTCAAACAGTATTGTGAACTAGAGCTTAAACTCAGTTTACTCAACTAAACTCAATTTAGGGATGGTGGGAACTAAACCTCTAGCCACATATCACATAGAAAACATTTTAACATTTATTTCTCTGAGCTTTTAAATTCCTTATGCCAGCCAAATACTTGGTCCTTGGTGCGTCTCAATAAACTGGAATGTCCTGGAAACAATGAATAGTTAAACATAAAGTTGGTTCAAGTAACACAGATACAATTTTATGTTTTAAATTTTCAGATTAGAGTTTTGCTTTTGTAAATAATAACCATTTAATAAGTATATAATGAGAGAAAAAAGAACAAAAAACTATCACCAGTTTTCTGTCAGTCTTGCAAAGCTTATGTCTGGTTGTATTCATGCGGGGGGTTTTTTAAATTAATTTACCCACACAGCAAAGAGGACACAGAGTAGGCTTGTGTCAGGATGTGACTAAGCATCTGTTCAGTCGTATGGAGATATTGTCTATTTGTGTATATACTGCATGTTTGCTTCGAAGACGTCTGAGCACAGCTATCAAACGTTGTTCTGCCTTTTTTTGTCTGAATCTCAATTGTAATTCATATTTCTGTCTATAGAAGTGTCCCTCATAGACATTTTGGACAAAGTAACACAAACAGAAATGAATAAATAAAAACCCAAGCTGCTCCGTGTCCTCGAGGACAGATCACATTAATCATGTATGTAAAGACCAATGTCCACGGTTGACGGACAGATTTTCTGATTTATTCAAATCTGTTAATGCTTGCTTCTGTTTCAGGGATGAAACAAAGCTTGTCATAGGAAGATGAGGGAGATAAACAGAAAATGAATGATTCATGGAAAAAAGTTAAAATATTCAAAATATATTTATTAATATATTTCAGAAAGACAAAAATCTCCTTAAAGTAAGGGAATTGAATAATTCACATAAACAGTGAGATTTGTGTCCACCACACATGTCATTGGGACGGCTGATGTACAACTGAGAGGAATAAGATGAAGGAAGGTGGACAAGTACATAATCTAGAAGAAACAAAGATTTTAAGACATTTTGCTAAAATGTATAAAGATGCTGGAATTATCTAAGAAATCAAAGACAAATAGCAGAAATAGTGTCATGTTGAGATTAGTGAATAAGCACATAAACTACAAATCGGATGCAAAAAAAATCTGTTAAAAACTAAAAATATATTCTGTGGAAAAAATTCGACAGAAGAGTTCGGTAATTGCTATTTGATAAATGTCTTCTTTCTCTTTCTAACACAATAGGCTTCATATTTTTACCCTTCATCCGTTTCTCTGAAGATACTCTCAATGCTGAAGATGTATGCAATATGTGAGCCGCTTAGATTTATGAGGAAAGGAAGGAGACAACAACAATCAGGGGCAAGAGGAGAGGAGTAACAGCTGGTGCATGGGTAAGGAAGGGTATTTTTTTTTCAGAAATAATTGAGCTAAATGAACACATTTGAAATTCAAAACAGTAGCACCTACATATCCTGTAAAAAAAAAAAAGTGCTTGCATGGTTTCTATACAACTGAGACGAATCTGGTGCAATTTAGGAAGCAAAATCTTAACCTGAACATGGGAGGAAAAAATGTAAAACAGGAACTGTAACCAATAACGATGTATATGCTAACAATCTCGGTATTTTTTAAACACAAAATTATCTTAACCGATCATTGTAATGCAGTGACGTAGGTAAGCTAGGTTTTGGCATTTTCCGTTTCTTTTAAATTCACTGGTGGGATCTACTGTAAGTTTTCTAATAGATTTATACAAAAACGGAGGGAAAATAGACGAATGCTTATTGGTCAGGCGGCAGCTTTGATCATGACACATTCAGCAAATTTAAAGCGAAATATGCATATTTTTCAATACAAACAACCTGAACATCTGTAACAGTTTATACAATATTTTGTATGACAAAACTAAAGATCTAAAAAAAATAGGAACTATGAGCCTATGAACCTAAACTGACTGACATAACCTATGGTTTTCTAGTCATGTAATTTGGAATATGTTATTTGTTTTACTTTTGTGGTTTTTTATCCATTCTTCCTTGACCTCTTCATTTAAGTTATTTCTTATGATCCTACTCCACATGACTCTCTATAATAAATGTCACACTTAGATAGAAAAATATGTAAAAAGGAGAACTACTATTATCTTTGCAATCCGGGTTCTATGAGAAATGGGCAAGATCGGGGACTTGGGAAGACATAGGCACACGTGCAGAAGAGGATGCTGTGAACAGGTTAAATTTGTAGGCTGAATAAAACTTGAACCAACCATGTCTAAGGGTTGAGGTACTGTCATGCAGTGGGGATGCAAGGCAGAAAAGTTGGGTGGGATGTTGATGGAGTTAATTACAGAGAAATTCTGGAAGAAAACCAGTTAGAGATGACAAACAATTAGGACGGGTATGGGATGACACTAAAAGACAATCTTAGCTATAATGGAATGATTCAGATAAAAGCGTACTCCAGAGTCTAATCTTTATTCTACTGTGTTGGAGAGGCCCAGGGATTAATCAAATTGACAACTTTAAGCAAAATCTGAAAACTGGTGTTTACATATGTTTTCCATCTCATCTAGCTGAGCCTGGGCTACTTTGGAAAGAAGGCTGGATCAAAGTTTCAGACTCTAGATGAGCAAAACTAACATAAACCCTCCACTGTGAGTGCAGTAAAAGATATTTCTACACGTCAAAATGAAACAGGTTAAACACATATGCGCACCACACTTTTCATTTTTTTATTTCTTTTAAAAAAAGTGTCAAATTAATTTACCATTTTCTTTCCACGTCAGTCTTTTGCAATTCTTCATGACTATCGTAAAAATTATGAACGTCTATTTAACTGTGTGGTTGTTAGGGGACAAAATATGAAGAAATGAAATGGTCAATGACTAACAATTAATCTAGCAAGGTTTTCATACATTCTTCTTCATATATATTTTTCACAAATCGTACATATTGTTAGGACTGAGTTTCAAAAACCAAGAAAATAGGAATTAAATAATTAGTACTAAATATTTGGTGTTTTTAGAGTTGTATCAAAAATAATTTTTATTCAGAAAATAAGGTGATCATGTACAGTATATCATCCCTGTTAATCGGTTAACTTTAAACATAGTTGCTGAGTTGACTCTCACATGATGCAATCTGCCAAAAGTTTTATCAGAAACAGTTATGCATTTAAAACATTTTTTTTTTATAAATATCCATATCAGCTCTGACAATTTTCTGCATATTAACACCAGTCAAAAGTACCCAGCAATCAATACTCTGAACAAGGACAGCCAACTAAAGCAGCTGGCCAAACAGCACGCCTCGCCCAGTGGTGGAAATGTTCCCGCTGACAGCGTGTTTCAACAAGGACTGATCTGACCTGAGCCTCAAGCTATGGAAACCTCATATTAATCATATTTTTGTGATCTACCCCTGTAAACTATCTGCTAAGTTGTCCTCTTGCACACATTTAACTGATTGATCTGTGTGCCATCGATTAGAAAAAACTCTCTGACTGGGAGCAGATAAGGTCATAAAAGTGCAGGTCAGGATAATCATTCTTGCCGCTGGCATTTTCTCAGTGCGGGACTTCAAAAGAATTTAATAATTAGATTAAACAGAAAGAGAATCGATCCAACGTTCTCCGTACCTACTATACTTAACGTGATTTAAGGCGATAACAGAGATTAGGCTTAAAGATTTTTCCCTTTCAGATTAAAGAGTGAGTTTTTCTCTAGTGAACTGACTAGTAGAGAGTGAAGAGGAGGGTGATGAAAAGTTACAGAACTGGGGTCGAGGTTAGGTCAAAGGAAGACATAAAAGAAACAAAGATTAGTTACGCTTAGTTGTTATGTAAAAATGCAATAAGCTGCAAAAATGAAGAATGGAAAATAAAATTGGGTCACAATTGTAATTACAGATTTAATATTTGATTAAATACAACTGAAGCCAGGGATGCATTGAGTGACTGACTAAATGTTAAACGGTTTAAAATGTCAAACAGAGGGCCGACGCATTGTGAAAACATGGTGTGGTAAGGTCACGTCAAAGTTCTTTTAGTCACATAGGAGGCATGAACAAATTGTAGTTTAAGGAAAAAAATGCTTTTTTTATGAATCATGTTCAAATTAACAGACCAAAATCAATGTTATTGTAGCATTAACTTCAGTTATTGTAGCATTAACTTCAAATCATTTTTTCTTCATATCACTTTTTTACTCAGATGTCTTTCATGCATAGCTCGAAGCAGTTCTAATAAACAAAAAAAATTTCAATACAAGACCAAAGATTACTCTGAGACAAAGCAAACTGATCACAATGAGATTTACTCCACTACAAATCTCTTCATCCCTCTTTTTAACTGGAACCGTATTTCCTCAAAACCTCCCCTCCCCTTCATGTGTAAAAAAAAACAAAAAAACAACAACATGCTAATCTGTGCCAGCTTGAACGTGTGTGCGTGCATATGTTTGTGCGTGAGTGCAAAAAAGTGGGTTAGGGGCCATAAGGTTCTGTAACCGTAAACTCCCTGCAATGTATTATACATCCACATCAGCGGCATAGAACACGGAGCTTCACAGCAACACTGTAAGGCGGCTTTACAGCGGCTAGACCTTTGCACGCTTTTCCAGTAATACCAAGATTTTCATAATACTATCAAACTTTCCCTTTTTTTATAGACATGATTTCTTGGAAAATAATGCTCACACATTAACATGTTTACACTACATTTACACTGTAATACACAATTAGATCATTGTAAAAGCCACGCACGAATGTTTCGGATAGTGCAAACAATTCTACCACACGAGAGCTGCAGCTCTTTCACAATATGTATACCGAACAGACAAAGCGTTGCTCACTGATTCCCACTGTACACAAATGTTTCACAGCCAGAACTCATCGAACTTGAAAAATATATTTTAAACATGTGAAAGGAACTGATGTTTCACAATACCTCTGTTTCCTCATGTTTTTATCCAGGTTTTTTTTATTTTTTATGCCAGCATATATGTTGAGATAGGAGAATGTGGCATCAAGCATTTAACCAGCTGTTATGTCATGTATCTAAATATGTTATATAAACCCTTTAAAACAGTTAAAATGTAACATTTTAATACAACACAATCATGGGTGGCTGAGGCTGTGTGGATTCCTGCTTTTTAATCAATGCATTGTAAATAATAATGGTGCATCAATCTTACTCTGGTGGAAATGCGCATGTAGGGGTCAGTATGCACTTGACACAGGATTTGATGTTGCGTATTAAAATATGAAATGGCTTCATAATCTTACTTCCAGGAAAAGATAAGAGATCACAAGGTTAATCCAAATTCACATTCACCTTGTTGGTGAGAGCCAGTAGAATGAAATTTTGGCAGCTAAAAATGACAAAGAGGTTCTGTAACATTGTTAAACAAAGACCACTTTGGGAAATAAAAGGAGATTCAATTTTTTAGTTCTGCCCCAGCCGACCTGCCCAGTAGAGATGTGGACTGAAATTAAAGCAGAGTAGGGATGAGAAAAGCCAGGTAACAGACTGGGAACATGGATACAACAAATACGAAGCATGTCCTTATTGTTACATCCAGTGCATTATTGGATGAATCACAAGTTTCAAAGAGCAACATCTCAGGACACCCATGTACTAAAGCTCATGCAAAAGTTTTGCTATTTTTATTTATAGTAAATCAAAAGTGGAGCTAAATTCGACTAAGATTATCCAATTCATGCTGAAATTGTGCAACATTAATGTCACGAGATACATTTTGACTAATGTACATCTCATCTTTCAAAGTTGTCTTGAAATAAACAAGACACCGGCTTTAACAGAGAATCAACCACCATGTTCCACTGTGTTGTTTTTTTTCTCTCTGAGCTAAATATTGCTCTTTTCACATTACCACTTTTATCTAACAACTTTGATCAGAATTGAATTATTTAACAGGATAACAGGTAAGCTAATAATTATGATGCCTTCAGACTGCATCTTGACTTTAAGACACACTAGCACTGTTTTTAGCATTTTATACTAATGAAAAACACCTACAACGCAAATTTTGAAAATTGAGAAAAATCCTATAATGAATCCTGCGCGGTTCTTTGGGCATTTTTTTTCATGTTTTGCACTTTTATGCTAAACAGTTTTGCATTTTATTTCCTCCAGTGCAACATTAGTGTATTAGTACGCACAAAGACAGTGTGCCTTTGTGACATTTTCTGCTGATTTTTCTTTTTGTTGTTCTGAAAACTTAGATTTCATCA
Organism: Orestias chungarensis; assembly: GCA_032876305.1. Lineage (NCBI taxonomy): Eukaryota > Metazoa > Chordata > Actinopteri > Cyprinodontiformes > Cyprinodontidae > Orestias > Orestias chungarensis. The sequence continues at coordinate 359,761 of JAVLVB010000591.1, read as the reverse complement.
CAGAAACTGAACTTGTCAAAATGTACATGGTCTGTTCCCAAAGTGACTTTCAACATCATTTACATTACTCTTTATTATGAAGCACTTTGCATGTAAATCATTAAGTGGAAAACCAATTCCTTCAGACACCAGAATCCTGCAACAGACAGTCCGAACTGATGGAAAGTTCCGACTGTGTCCCACTGACACTGATTCAGGCTCCTCCTTTTTCACTGACAAGGAAGATGAAAAGAAATCTCCCATCTCTTTTGACACTGAATTCAGGCCAGAGTGCAGCCAAAAAACAAATGTCGGCATGTGAACTTTTTTTTTTTTTCTATAATCCATCTACCAACTCGATCTTATAAATTTCAAGAAATAAAATCGTATGTAGATTTATATGCATTTGTTGCTCTGTACACATACATTATAATTTTACTGGGCAATACATAATATATTCCTATACATAATTAATATTATTATATCAATAATCCAATTTATTTCATTTTCACATGAAATCATGCAGAAAACGATGATGCAAAATATGAACTTTCCTAAATATATAAATTTTATCTTCATTATTTTTTTAATATTCAACAAAAATATAAACCATAGTCAATGAGCTACAAGATTTGAAATGTAACGTGTTCATTTACTTTTACAGTTGACGCAGTTTAATCTGCAGTGTTCTAGTTCAACCACAATAATTCTTATGTCTACTAAATGAAAGCTAAGACCTTGAGTTAAAGCCCTGAGTTTCTGTTGATCATGCAAACAGGTTTTTATTTCATAACTGAGAAATCCAATGCCTGAATCAATTTATTAGCAACTGTAGCTTTAACAAGGCCTGACAACCAAACCCAGAGCAAAGGGGCATGAACAGACAAGTGCTTATTATTTTTCTTTGGCATGCCGCAATGCACACCTATATCTTCTTATGTCACTTACCTGTTAGGAGGCTGAACCTTCCTAAAATGTAACAAATGTTGCATTTGGAAAACTAAAAAGAGCATAGACAAATAAAACCATTTGTATGCTTATATTTCAAAATTTGTAAACTTGTAGTATTTCATAGGATTGAGAGTAGAGCCTAGCTTATTTTTTGTCACCTAATAAAATACCTTATCTGAAGCAGAATGAATGTCCTAATCAAGGCTCTCAATCCCTCTCATTTAACTGCTAAATCCTCAGTTTGTGAGACAGACTGATGTGACGGTTCTCAAAACCCATAGCGGCCATAGAGGCCAGAGTGCTACCAAGGCCTGAGGGCTGTCCAACGCTGCTTACAGCTTTAATTATTCATGTGATTATGTCACACTTTTAAACAAGTGTGGTTTTTATTTAATTATGCAACCCTGTGCCTTGAATTTCCACACATTCTTATGCTGGCTTTTTATTACTTACTTTTTACTATTTTGATGTATTTTAAAAGTTGTTTTTGAACTACTATCTTGGCCCTTGTGTGAAAAAAATATCCCCCTTGTAAGATTTCGGTTGAAGGATGTTATTTACTTCTCAGTAAACCAAACTTTTCCATGACTACAAGCTGAAAATACAATAAATGTTCATTTCTAACATTTCTTTCGTTCAGTGGCAATGAACAAAGCCTTCAACTAAGACTGATAATTCACAAATCTTTTACATTTCCAACTGACACACTACTATAAAAAAAAAACCTAACCTATTAAATCATTTCCGGCTCTCTTTTAGGGATGAAGATAATTGATGTTGAACATTAAATGCAGCTCATGTTTCTTTTGTGAAACAGACTTAGGTTAGTTTTATATTTTCTACTTCAGAAATTATCTATTAAAACTAGTGATTACGATAGCTATTCTTATTAAATCCCACACACAGACACTATCTACTCAGAGTATCTACAGCATGCAAGCCTTGTTTATCAGAGCATTAGTCATCCAAGGCTTTCTGTGGCTGTGATGTGCATCTTTACTCCCTCAGGAAACGTAACAATCGTACTTTTGCTGATGCTATTCTCAGCTCTCTCTGTCCCTGAACATGTTATTTCCCCCTTTTTTGTAGTTTTGCAATGAAAATCCACATGGATGTACAAAAAGCATGATATTTTTGTCCATCCTTTAGTTTATTGTATGTGCAGTGAGTGAGAGAAAATAATAAACTGACCTTAATACAGACAAGAGAATATTGAAACCTCTCCATACGTCCAAAAACTATAAATTCAGAATTAAAAAGTTTTGTTGTTGGCTCTCGGGAGCTTCTTCTACGAGAGAGGGCGCTGGTGTGTGTTATTAAAATGCACACCCCTGTACTATTATGACCTCTGGACTTGCAATGGCAGTGTTTCCCTATTGTAGCACTGACTCTGCACTTTGAATAAAAGATCTGCAGGGATTGGATGACCAAATGAAGGACATAGCGACATAGTGGCAAGTTATTCATATGACCTCTGCCTTCTAAACTGCCTCATAATTCTTCATGTGTCCATCTCTACTCTTTTTCACCACCTGCTGGGTTCAGTTTGTCCAGATTTGAAATATAAAAACAGAGCTCAATGTATATCAAGGAATCAAGGAATTTTATTTGTCATCACATCACATGTGGTACATGAGGTGGGACGAAATTCTAATCCCCCGGTCCAGTTTACACCGTGATAGCAATTTTAAATACTATAATAAAATATAAGACCTATGCGGGAATAGGATTTGAACACAGAATCTACAATATGGGACTTCGGACATAGCAGCAATGAAAATTCGGAGTGCAAATAGTATAATAAAATATAAAGAACTATACGAGAAATGCATTGTATATGCAATTATTGTCAATAAGTTCTTTGGTTTTTAATACAGATGTGGGTTTTCTGCATAGTGTTCGCATTTTCACTCAGTCTATGTGGGGTTTCTCTCCTCTTACAGCTCTAAAGGCATGACTGTTTAGCTACAGTAGGTTTTCGTGACAGTGCCTCAAGCTACCGTTGTAACTCGATTACAATGGCCAGGTGGTTTGGTGTGTTTTCAAAAGTGGAGTTTGAAAGTGAATTTGCCAAAACATAGTAGAAAATGTTATAACATTGCCCAACCAATTTAAGTAACTGACCCAGAGTTTCCTGGTGTAAAGGCACCCTTTATCTCAGCTGGGAAAGGGACGAAAGAAGTAAAGGTGGCTTTATCGAAGGCTGAAAATATCACTGAAATAGGATTTCCAAATATTACGTGACTTTAATTGTTTTTTTTAATTTACCCTCTACCTTCATAGATTAAACAATCTAACAAATAAAAGCTTGTTGTTTCTTTAACTTTATAATATTTAAGAAGATGAAATAAGGAAATGAAAAGAGCCTTTACACCTTGTCCGTATTATTACTTGAAACTAAGATGGACATCTTAGTCCAATGCATTGCATCTTTTAAATGAGACCTTTAAGGTAAGCTGTATTGTCATTTAATTTCACATTGCCTTGGTGTTCCAAGATTAATTGATCACAAATTTAACATGTGGTGACATTCCGACAACATCTATGGGTGCACAAAGGGTTTTCACCATAACATTGTGACTAAAAAGGTTTTAGAGTTAGATTAAGAAATTAAAATGACAATGAAAGAAGACTATTTTCTCAGTAATTGCATAAGGGGGACATATGAATACTCAGTGACTGCATAAAAAGCTTAGTCCAACCATTTTGTTTTAAGTTGGGTTCTACAAATGTGGAGAATAGGGAAAAGATGCAGTAAAAGAAACAAAAAATTAAATTAAAAATTAAAAAAACCTAAGACAAAATTCTACACTAACATTTTTGCAGGAGACTAAAACTGCTGTGAGCAAATGCCTCTCAAGCTTTTCGTCAAACACAAGAAAACACATTAAAACTACAGAAATTTACAATGCAGCTTAGTTACAAAAACCTACAGAGCCTAATCTACCATTCTAACTGTTTAGTTCAGCTGGTTGCCTCCACTGATGCATTCAATTATTCATCGGCTTCTAAATTAATTTGCAACTGTAAGCCATGGCAAAGGCTACTACAAGCTTTGTCTTTTTCCATTTAGGTCACACCAAAGCCATCTCTTGCATAAACTCATTAAAGGTTAACATCCTAAGGCTTTTGGATCAGAGCGAAGAAGTACATAAAGACTTATTACTATTTGGGCAGACGACAAGGCCATCATTAGGTCCTCTAAGTTTTACGATCAATTTGACTATAGGCATAAAGGGGGATGTGGAAAAACAGGTAAAAGATGTCTACAGGATGACTTGAAGCATAACAGTTGCATAAGTGCATTAGCAGGCAGCAGCCTTGGGACGCCAGAGAAACAAAATAGTGACATTGAGGTTTGTAAAAGGCAGACGGACAACTCTCGGTTAAATATAGAATCCTCTTATAAACCAAGAGCTTTTTATACAAACAGAAGTATATACTTTACTTTTTTTAATTTCCTTTTCCTTTTCTTTTGATAACTCTCTTTCATCAGTCTTTGAAACATTCAGCATCTGTGAAAGTTTTGGTTTCAAAGTTATTATTGCATGACCAAATTTTACCTCAGTTAAACAATGTTTTACGGAAAAAACTCGTACGAACTATCTGGCGGGGAAAAAAACCTCAAGCAAATAAATGTGACTTATTTGTTTATAGTTTGTTTGGACACTTCAGAAAATTGACCCAGTCCCTTTGCGTTTTACTGAACCAACACAAAAATGTTCGGACATCTTCTTTGTCTCCTGCAATAATTTTCCTAAAGTCTGATGAAGCAAATGTGGGTTAATGATAACGTTTATAAAAAGCATGATAAAAGTATTTATTTCTATCCATTTATTTAATGGTTAATGCAATGATGTTTCCTGTGTTACATTGTTGTCTATTCAATTTTTTTAGTACTGCCACCTTTTTATGTAGTTCATTTAGTAAAAAGTTGAACTCCAAAATAAAAACAGGCTATGACTCTTGCCATCCATCCATACAATCATCATTTTTTTTTATCTTATCTGCGATCGAAAGATGTAACAGCAGTAGGGAACAACCTATGAATTTCTAGTAAAAAACTCTGGCTTCCCTTGTGGGGTCACAAGACCTACTACTGTTTGTGTCATTACATAACAGGAGAGAAAAAAAACAACTCTGAAATGTCTTCGACCAAGTTCCATACAACACAAAAAGAAACAAGAAACAAAAGAAAGTTCTATTGACTTCAATGCAAAATATGTTTATTTCGAAATGCAAAGTGGTTTCTTATGTCTAAAAGGACCGTGAAAAAGTAAGTCGTCCTCGACCTAAGCAGTAAATCTTTCTTAAAGACTTTAAGAAACAAAAATACAGATTTTGACACTGATTTATGACCAGCATTTCCCCTAGACCAAAACAGAATTACCAATTTTATAGCTAGTCGTTCTTAACAGTTAGCACAAGGTAAAAAAAAACAGTTAGCAAGTAAAAAAAAAAAAAAACTTTCTAACAAATGTAACAAAACAAAAAAAACTGCAAATTATGAGGGTAGGATTAGGTGTCGTTCCTGTGCTGAGAACACGTAATCCTGGGCAGAGCTGGCTTTCATAAATCTCGCTCCGAGAAGCTAAGAGGCTTTGCTAATTGACAGTCGAGAAATTATGCATGAATCGTAGTTGATATGGACAGAGATGGGACATCAGCCTCGGTGACAGCAGCAGAGTGAGTAAGAAAAGATTCCAGCTGTTAAAGACCTCAGGTCTCTCTGCTGCTTCAGTCACGTACGCATTACGTTCATCTAATTTCGCAAACGATCATCTCAAGCAACTTTGGACACAATTTCCCTAGAAACCCCTACTGCTAACGTCAACAGCAGTAACCTCCCCATCCCCGGAGCATATTTGTTTTATCCTGCCATAATTGATTCGTTTAATGTCAGGCAGGGGGAGAACGCGGCTCGCTGCTAACGTGTCTTTGGACAAAAGAAGCATTAGTTGGGATTAATCAGGATTAACATAGAAGGAATTCTGATGGACAGGAACAAATAAAAAAAAACATACAAGAGTAAAAATAATAATCCCTCTACCCCACATGCTCACTGTACTCCTTCTACCTTCTGACATAGTGTGACATTTCACTGTTGCTAATTGACAGTACGAGACAACAGCCTTCATTAATGATAATGTATGCCTCTGTGTGGTCCTACCACTAATCATATTGTGTCAGATATGGATTTCTGAAAGTGTCTAGCTGATTGGCATCTTGATCCTTGTTGTATTAACATTAGATACCGTGAGAGTCATTGTAGTGTGAAGATCCCTTTAAAAAGACCACTTAAACGTACACAGTTCATTCTAAATTTGTTCTAAATAAAAGCAAAAATTAAACTTGTGGGAAAGTTGGATTTAAAAAATAATCTTTATTTAATTGCTTAAATTGTCCAATACAAACTGTGTAATAATATTTAACCAATTGTGAATGACATTGGAAATACTCTGTAGGAGCTCCTTATGTCCAAGCAAAAAATTAATAGAATGCGCACCAATGACTGTTGTCAGTCAATACCATTGGTTTTAATGCGAATGTTTGATTAAGTTATGGACAGTTCACATGAGTTTTCCAAATACAACGATATTTGTGTTAGAAAATGTGGTATAAATTTAAGCAAATGTATCAGAATCATCTTTATTGGCAAGTACGTTATTGAACATACAAGGAATTTGTATAAGCAAAGTTACAACAAGGCAGCCATGCAGTAAGCATCGCCATCTTGGATGTGAAATAAGAGTTAGGAAATTACAACTTAGGTAAGAGGAGTAGAAAAAAATATTTAAACTTATTATCGTTAGCAGGATACAGTTTGAGATTGCAAGAACTTGTTTGTAAGATTTATAGTATGGCCCAGTTTTTCCTTGATCCCCTCTGAACTGTAATCAGCTGATCCAAAATAAAAATAAAATTGATTAAATGAATCCAAGAACTTACACCATTTTCATTCTATAAAATGGGACTTATGCTTTGATGCATAAATTGATATAATCCTTTAATCCTTTCATTTTATGTTGGATTCAAATCTAATTTTTCTATCAAGGAACCAGATGCACATGTTGTTGTTTTTTTGTTGTTGTCTTTTATGTTATAAAGAACAGCTCCTCCCAGTTTAAATTGCATCAGCAAGGAGAAGGCTGGTGCGAGGATGTCTGATAAAAGCAATGAAAATTATCTATGATAGTTTAAGCAAGATACCATAAGTTTACTTTCTAGGATATAACAAAAGAAAGAAAAAACACAAAAAAATTATTATGGCGAGAATCTTGAGAATCTTTTTACTGTTCAGGAAAATTCACTCAGGAGGAAAACATCAAGATTTATTAATGATTTACTGATTTTTGGGGGGATTTTGCAGCAATAACGCATGGGAGATATATGCTTATGCCTAACATAAAATGCTGACATAAAATACTGTACCTTAGGTTCTTCATTAATCCTCAAGGGTTTTCGTGAAGTATTCATGATGACAGTATTTAGTAATAATAAAAGAATATCCAATCAATATTGCTCTAAACCTAACAGAAGCTTTTATTAACTTTAAAACACACTCAGAGATAAAAGCATGAAGTTGTTTTTAATTAAACCAAATAACAGAGGAGAAATATAGGCAAGAAAACAAAATACCATAGTACATTTCAGTATAAGCACTGAAAACACTTGATATACGAACTGATAAGCAATGTGATAAAATAGCACAAGTAAAAAATAAAAAAAATGTATAAGATTGCAGAAAACAATTGGGAGAGGGTTGCAGTGAGATGTGAATGACAGAAAGCATGAGAGGCAAAGGAAACGACCCTCAGGCAACTGTAAACTGACTTAATCAGATCAAGTTACTGACGTGTATAAACTCTGCTTGACTGGAACACCCAAGTCGTATAACAAATCATCCCCTGAGATCAGAGTATGGTGAGTGAACGTTTCATAGGACTCTTAAACACATGGAATGCAAAATAAAAGAAGCTACGTTAAATACATTATAAATGTTGCTACCTTTTCTTATAACTTTTCTTTAAAGATTTTGTTAGTTGGGGAAAAAAATATAAACTCTAAATCTAAAAACACAAAGAAAAAAAAAGTAAAATGTACAAAACAATCAAAGCATCAGGGGTAGACAATACAGATTTTATCATACTATCTTGTTGTAATTTTGTGATAACGATCAAAGTAATAATAACAAATACATCTTTTTTTTAAATCTAATTCTTCTTTATGTCAGTCACATAAAGATAGGGTTCTATCTCTAATCTGCACACATTAGCTGCATTTAATCAAACTTTTTAATTTATAAATACTTTAGGTTTGCAGTTAAATAAGGTAAATTCTTATCACAATAATTCTAAAAAATACAATAATTGTTCATAAATAAATCATTTATTTACACAGTATAGGAACTGTCTTTTTTAAGTGTTTTAAACTGGATGACCGGTGACAGCATATTACATTACTTCACAACCACAAGATGTCCAAGCATAAATGATGTACCTAAAAATGAAAAAGAAACAAAATAGTTTGTCTTAATCTGCAACACCGATTGGATTTTGAAAAGAGCCTCGTAAAATCTAATTAAATACTCCACAAAAACCTCATTCAAATATGCTTTTATTTGTAAATAAATTAGGGAAAGTTCAGGAAAGCTTTCTTCTGATGTAAGCCTCCATTCATCCCCCCCCCCCAGAGAGACAAAGATGAAACATTAATGAGTCACTGCAAAATGTCAATGACTTCAGGCAAAACCATAATGACTCAATGCCTGGGAACTTCAAAATGACTGACTAGATAAAATCCAAAGAATAAGCAAAGGAAAGAAAAGACATCAGAGGGGGAAAAAGGAGAAGGGTTTCTATTTTCCCAAACTGAACCCGAGTTTAGGAAACAGTTCACTGAGTTCTCTGGCTTTTGCCATCATTTCTTTGCAGCATGCATACATGATGGGTTTTAATGGATCAATTCACAATTGTGTGCGCATGAGTAAGAGTTCATTACCACAAGGAAAAAAAGAGAGGAATGTGCGTGTTAAGCGTTTTGCACATTGTGCATGGTCAGAGGCCATATTGACACAAATTCCTATCATATGCAAAAATATAGTACAAGGCTAAAACTGGACAGTGAAGATGAACCTGATGAAGCATCATGTTTTCCATATGTAACAAACTGTAGTCATTAAGAATATAGGGTAACCCACAGTTAGGGATTATCTAACCTTTATCGGTCTGTGAAAGTTACATGCATTCTGAAGTTGCTCACTTCTATATCCTTGTAGTTCTATTCCTGTATGCCAATAATTATGACAGTAGGAGCAACAGTATACACCCATATTCTTTGCCTGACTGAAAAAAAATGTAGTAATGTAGCATCTTTGCTATAAAGACAAGTGACCGTATGGAGAAAAGTGAGATTTTAACAGCATGTCTTACTAATGTCATACAGAAAAAAGGGAAAATTTGCCTGGCAGCAATTCTGCGACGCTTTCCGGAATTGCTTCGCTCAATGTGGCAGCATCTACAGATTGGTATGCAAAGAAGGATTAGTCATCAAATATAGGTGCTGGCTTATTGTCTCCATGTCAGTCTGATACAAAATGTTCCTCATCTTTACTGGAAGTATTGAAAACTCTTACCGAATGAACTTAGTAAGCTGTACATTTCTGGACAATTTGAACCATTTTCAAGGTAAACTAGGACAAACTGATCAAGAACTATGACAAAAGGAAAATGAAGGAAAATGATTAGATTGAAATAACAAGAAAATCTGCCCTTTCCCCTGACAAAACAATGTGCGTGAATGTTCTACTGATAATGTTCTACCAGGTGCAGATGGAAGTGGGAGGAACAGAGGAGATGAGTAATTAAAGAATGAAGAAAGATTAAGCAAATGGGCTGAATCATGACATTTTCTGAAGTGCAAACTTTGCTCTGCTGTCCTTGAGAGCCGTGATCGAATGTGTATGCGAATTATAAAACTTCAGGCAGCTAGCAAGCAAATCTATTTTTACGCCCACGCTCTTCCTGTGTGAGGGGGCACAACTTTATCTGTTTAACTTCATCACACCCTCTGCCTTTCTCTTGATTTCTCTTGCTAACACAGATACCTATGCAGCAGCTAAAGGAGAAGTACTGTAGTAAACTCAAGGGTTCTCCTCTAACTATATATCCAGAGAACATTATCAGATGTATGGAAGCATTAAGGTTCCTCCCAAGTAAACAAGAAATCGAGATACATCAGATTTTATTGTGGAAACCTTATTGTTCCAACAATATACCTTTTAAACGTTTGCCGTTGGGCAGGAAGCAGGGTAATTACTAAAGAGACACATTCACAAGGAGTTGGAAAAAAAAGTCTACTAAACTAAACAAAAGGCTTGGAACGGTGGAAATTTTGATTTCTTCTTTGAGGGAGGTTATGGGGATGGGAGTGAGTTTTTAACAGCAGGCCAATACAGGCCACAATTTGGAATTGGCACCAAAAAAGCAGAAAGCAGCAGGTTGCAACTGTAGATTATCCCTGCTTGCTTAAAAACCCAGGCCAAAAGATAATGTAACATCAGAAAGTAAAAGCTGTCATCTGACGAAAGATTTTTTCTGTTTTTTTGTACGGAGGCCAACTATGAGGAAAGAGTGAAGAGAGAAAGAGAAGAGTTTAAAAGATTTAATAATACACGGTAATTAACACCATGTTCATCAAGAACATGAAGAATAACATTCTTCATTTTCCCTCCAGTATAAGCATTATCAGTCCACTGTATGAATTAGAACTATAAAAATTTGACCATGCTTGTCTTATTAAGACCACTAAGAAAGATGATACAAATGTTTTTTATATCTTTAACACTGTTTATAATTGACATTAAAAAACATGGTTAAAACAAACCTAAAGAAATTAAAAATTGTCTTTGTTTATGTGCGTATATATCTAATTATTGCTTATGTGTGTTTTTTTTGTATATGTATTTATATTTGTGTATCTTTAGTTCTACTTAGCTTGTATGGTGTTGTATGTCTACACAATGCTGTTTTATTGCTGTAAAATGTTCATGTGATGGGTCTCCCCATCAACCTCCGCTCTTTTTGAGGGAAAATTAATAAAGCCCCTAAATAAAATCTAATGTCATGTAAATGGTAAAATAAGCAAGAGAACATTATTCTGAACTTAACATGAAATATCGATGGATCAACACCAGTATATATGTTAGCAACCCCCATAGCCCTACCTGTTATTTCATTGGCTTTATTCCTGCCTCCTGTAAACAACACCATACTAATAAAAATGTAGAAAATCTGCTTTGGCCTTTGGTTTTAAAGTGTAACCCTAAATGTTTGAGATTTTCTTAATTGCCCAAGATAATGAGACTGATAATAGGGAGCTGGACGTTTGCAGAACCAGAGCTCATTATAACCTTTGTTGCTATAAAATGCTTTTTTTTATTTAGATAAAACAGCCAAAAACTAGAATAGCCTTTAGGCTAAAAGACTAAATCAGAAACTAACATGTTTTTGTACGTGAAAGGTTTTATGTGTTCTTGCTTTCTTTTAATTTTCTTTTACCAACTTAACTCTACAATGATGTGGTAGAGCCTATAAATATTCAATAGATGTTCGCCGTTTTCCTGGAGGGTAATCTAAGTTTCCTAGTAAATACACATCTTCACATAAAAAAAAATATTCCTAAAACAACACAAACCTCCAATGATTACGTACAGCACCACTGTCTCCTCTCCACTGTGATAAACTCTTTGTTTACATCCTCTTCCTCTCTCTGACTCTAGTCTATGCCATTCCTTGCTTTCATCCCCTATTTTACATTACTCCCATCATTTCTATTCACCAATCTGTCTCCTTGATCTGCCAGGCTACAAGAAGAACAGAAAGTGGGCAGAGTAATGAGGTCAGTAGCACTTTCATCTAAAAGCTGAATGAGGGACGCCCGGGATGCTGACGGCTCCTGGACTCATAGTTTGTTTGTTTTTTGATTTATTTTACTTTCACCCTTCTTCACTTTGCTGGACTTCTGTCACCTCGTATTATGCCAGACCTAACCAGGAACACCCCCCCACCCCCGTTCTCATAAAAATACTTACTAACCATTTTTATTTCTTCTGCTTTATGTTTTATCACTCCATGCCTTTATAGGTATTGTAAGTATTCTTAAAATCTGGTAGTAAACCTCCTAAATGTAAGTTATTTGTTTGGGGTAAAGATTCCAAGTTTGTGATACCTTTTAACACTTTTAATAGAAGTGAGCAACAAAATGTGTTATATACAGGCTTTTAGAAATAATGCATGCCATCTTGTCTTGAGCAACACTGTGTTTCACATTATAAACCGTCTTGCTGCTGAACCACTGCATGCGATCTTTTTGCAGGGAGTTTGCACGTCTGTGTTCTCCGTACGTACTAAAGCTTCCTGACTGTTAGGTTAAAAAGCATTCTTTAAGCTATCTGAGTTAATGTTTATCTAAAATAGAACGGCGGCAAAAGAAACAACGTGAACAAAATACTCATTAAAAATCACTTAAATTCAAGGAGGGAAGTTGCCAGAAATGGAAAAGCTTAGTCTTTCAAGAAAGGTTTATTTTTTAACTAAAGAACAAATTACCTGACATTTTGTTTTAGTTGATTAAAAACTGTTGAATTTAAAGAATAGATTAATTTGATAAATCCTGTTTTATTGTGCCCCTTAAAGGTAAGGTTTCATGTTAAATGAAAAAGACAAATAACCCAGATTTCATTTTTTTTAATTTTTTTACCTTAACTGAAACCGAAATCCGAGCTGTTATCTGAAGCCTAAAAACTGAATGTGAAACCTCCTCAAGCTTCTGGTCAGCCAAAACGACAGTGGGACAAAATGCCTTGAAGACATAGCACTGCCATCAGTCCTCACAGTTGTAGATGAACCAAACGCAAATAAACCCACAGTAAAAGATGCGAGGTGACAAGCCTAGGATGCTAGGAACACACTGAAAGTCACTTTGCTTGTTTTTCTGTTCACGCAAGAATGCTTGCCAAAAAAAACTTTCATCATAAAGAAAAAAAATAACTGATAATGAACTGAAACAGCCTCAATTGTTAAATAATTGAAAATCCACCTGTTCTAAAATATCTCATTAGTGCATGTTTGTATTATAGGCTAACATTCATATATTTTATATATAATGGTTAATGGATATGAACACACATAAACACACAAACCATGGAGCCCCAACCCCCATGCTCTGCCCAATAATAACAATGTGGGGCAGTCGGATCAGCCAGATGTTTGTTGGTACATTTCTGCATGTTAGAGTATGTGTGTGCGTCAGTACCCAGTGGCAGGTGCATCTACTGTATCTCCACTCATGCATAAGTTAGGAATTGCCTGTTCTTCTGTAAAACTGTGAGCATGATGCATCAGGCCTCATCGTTAAAATGTTAGCTATTGTGCAAGTTAAAGCGTGTTGCTGGGGCTAAGTAATGAAACATTCATCCACTCACAACTCAGTCTCTTCGTGCCTTTAATTCCTGAACGTTTACATTAACATTGCTGCAAACATCCTTCAGGGAATCACATTATTTCTCTGCTTTCACCTGGTTGGTCAGTCTGTTGCGTGACCTAATGGACCCCGATGGTGAGGCATTAAGGGTACTGGTGTCCAGATGGCCATGCTTGCTGTTTCCTGCCCTGAAACTGGAGCACTGGGCTAAGCTTCCATTATACAGGCTTAAAAAACACACACTAATCACCCAACAGCGCTTTGCACAATCGTTGCTTTTAGAGGATGCCACTCGAATACAATCGTGTCTAATCTAAGTACTGCTCTCTGTCTTTCCCTCTCTGTCTCGCAGAAAATATCATTCACCTTTTTCAATATGACCAAACACATATTTATTACAATGACAAAAACAAATCAATGATAGTTTCATGTATATGTTTTGCTAGCGGATCTTCTTGTAACATTTATAGCGAATTTGGCATTAATCCAAACTGCAGCACCTAAATTGTTTAAGGTGAATAAATCTAAAAATGCTTTATTGATCACCTAAAACTGTTAAAAAGTTTAAAGTCTTGCAATTCTAAAGCACTACAGCGTTTTAGATTTAAATTCAACATATCAGTTTTTTCCTTTTTTTTCTGTTGATGTTGTTGACCTGAATCAACAGTGTTGGTGATGGGTCAAAATTGTAATACTACTATTGGCTTTGTTTGAGCCATCCAAAAATCGCCAGAGGAGAGGTGATGACCTTCTGTTTATTTTTTTCTGACAAAAACGAAATAGTTAGGTCAGTTTGTTTCACCAGAGCATGAATAGATTATGTTTGCAAACTTGTTTTTTTTGTGGTAGAAGGTTAAATCTTTAGTACTTGCCCTCTGTAGTGTAAATGTCTAAGGTCAGGACATCGATTGTCCATAAATGCCGAAGCCAAAACTATTCATTTAATGAAACAGGAAATTAATCCAGAACATGTATTTAGCTCAAGTCATCTTCCCATCAATTTGCTAGTCTGCAGCTGCCGAGCTGTTTCTTCACCAAGGAGAGGGAAGCCAGTATAAGTTGATGGATGGTTGGATTTAGCAAAGTACACATTAATCCTGGAAGAAAATCTGTTAGAAGTGCAACACACTTGAGATTGGGGTACAGTATTGTGTCGATGTGCATAGGATAAAATGACAACAACAATTCTTGTTGAAGGTTACAAAGCAGAGTTAATCTAGTTAGAGCAAGTTAGGGACATTTGGCTTCTTTGTATATAAAAAATGAAAGAAACAGAATCCTTTTCAACTGAAAAAATAATAGCATCACACACATCATTTTATTATTATTATTATTTAGAGATGGGGCTGGTGGTGTTAAGAGATGCAAAGGGACACTAAATGATCCCAGATTATAACTGGTGCAGTTTCAAGATGACGAAATAGCAAAAACCTTATTGTAAAGAGTATATACTGTCAAGAAATGTCTTTAAGCAAAAGTGTAATATCTGTAGTTCATTCAATCTGGGACGTTATTAGTTGCTCTTATGGTGGCAACATAAAAGGAAAAAATAGCCTTAATGCTCAGTTAGCAAAGATAGAAATGTCTGCTCCGACAAGGAAAGATCACAGATTATTAAGTGAAGCTGAGGCAAACACAAAGATCAACAGGGAGTAGTAAGACAACAACTGCAACGACACTTTTATAAATACATAAACAATTACAAGATAAATATAAATCACCAACAAGGTGGGTTAGATTTTTTAGTAGAGGAATTTAAGTGGGTTTTAATAAAGTTGTGAATGGTTCCTATGAACTGAACTGCTCCCACTTTTGTTTATATGCAGATTTATTTGTTGCAGCACCACTGAAGTTTAGAGAATATTGGGACAGTTTATGTGGAGAATGGCCACATAAACTGTGAGACTTGAGAAAAACTGATGTTCAAAGATTATCTATGTAATGTCTGAATGAACTGGTCTACTTTAAATACTTATACAATTACGCAGTAAATTGCGTAGCTCTGTCGCATAAATCCTAAAAAAACATCAATGAAGTTTGTAAAAGCAACGTGACAAAAGTATTAATAGCCCTGGGAGGATGGATGCTTTGGCAAAAGCTGATGCACATCCATAGGGAGTCTCCTTGTAGAGCATACATTTCAAATGCAACAATCTGTTTCCTAGTCACATTTGTTCACGATTATGCAAATACTCTTGCATTGTGCCTCTAGACAGTTTCCTCAAGTTAAAAGCTCTGCCAAACTTAGTTAAAACTCAGTTCATTGCTCATATCATCAAAGAAGTTCAGTCATTCTGTGCCAGAGCAGTTGCTGTAAAACCAATTGCTATTCAACATTTATTAGTTCCAAATTATTCAGAGAACCAGAGTTATAGTCACTTACTTTAGCTTTTATCTGGTGTCATTAATAACATAGTCAGACAAAGCTAAAAAAAAAAAAAAAAAGTTTAAGAGTAAACCAACCATCAGAAACGTGTCTAACTAAGATCTGTGTTATTTCTTCTACTGACTTCCCTTATAGATAAACATTGTTCAGTTTAAGAGACATCTTATTTAAAATACATTTAGTGTTATTAATCCAAACAGCCAACCATTTAGTGAGATTATCTTTTTTCAGAAATGTAAGCTTCTTTTTAGCTTTTTTAGAGTTTTACTCAATAATTTGAACATGATTGTTACATAAACAGGATATAATATGCATGAGTTTTTCTTTATCCGGCCTCAGTCACACTCAGTGACTACGCTTAATTTACTCATCCTGGCCTTAATTTACTTCCCTAAGATGCAGTCTGAACTCAAATCCTTTCTCCTCGCTTTGTGCCCAGTCATGTATTACAGGTTTAAATGTCTGCCATCTTAGCAAATTGTCTCATTCCAGAAGGGGGCTTAGTCAGCATGGCTTAATGATGTCACTTTCATTCGTCCTCCATCCAGCATGATACCCCAAACGCTTCTTAGGGGACCGGATGGGTGTCAGGTTATGCATCTCGCTGGCTGCGACTCAGCAGCTTAGCGTTCCCAGCTCAGATCAGCTACTCATCATTCTTCCAGAGATGTTTCCCTTCAAAATAAGGTTCAAGGCTCCAACACAATAAGCATGTGGAGTGCTGATTTAATATTCTGGTTTATGTTTGTACGGTTAGTTGTAATGTCTTCTATAATGACAAAGACAGCCACTTACACCAGCCATTAAGAGCAGTTAAAGCATCTAATGCCCAAATGTGTGCATTTAACCAAATCTGAACAATCGATGTTAAGTGTGTATTTGGTGGACGGCACGTAAAATGTTTTCCATCTGACTTGGCGGAGACTGTCTGGCACCACAGAAAACTGTCTAAAATTTTATTGTATTCCTATAAGTTCTTTACTAGCATCGTTTTAAATGGATTGTTTGGCTTTTCTTTTATCAGAAGTTAGATCACATGCATAAGTTGTCATGTTGTAAAGTTTCGAAACTACAATACATGTAATTTGTTTCAAATTATTAATATTAATTATAGGTCCATTCCTATTCATATTTGATCATCTTTTAGTCACTAAACACAGAAACCAGAGGCAGGTACTTTAATAAACTTTTTTAAAGTTGAATAGAAATAAAGTAAACAATTGGGGGCACAATTATAAATTTTACAATATAAATTGATCTAATGCAACATAGTCCTGGAATAAAAATAAAAGAAGGGAATCAAGGGTAGGGAATGTCTGGTAGGAAATGCAATATAAGTTGAATATAGTTTATCTATCTATTTCTTTTTAAGATTTTACACATGCTCATAAGATGACATAATGAAGCAGTTATTACACCTAATATCTCATAATATCATGTCTCATCCACATTTGTTTAAAACGGTCCTTTTGTCCGCTCCTGTATTTTAATTCAGCAAAAATTACAATAAAGCTGCTCTGATTCAAAACTTTGAATACATTTTTGTCTTGACCATCATGAAGTCAAATGTTTGAAAACTGCTTTCCGAAAATAAACAGTTAGATTGCAAACAAATCTTAATGACACTCATCTAAACTCATTCATCAACTTAATGTGCTCATCTTTAGGTTCTTAAACTTTTCTTGAGGAAGAACTCTAAGTTTTTAATACAGTACGTTACTGTAGATATCTGTACTGTTTTTGCTTTGATAAATTTTATAGGCCTTTAGAAATATTGAATAAATTTTAAAGACTAATATAAACAATTTTATAGTCGCTTACTTTAGCTTTTATCTAGTATTATTAATAACATAGTCAGACAAAGCTAAAAAAAAAAAAAAAAGTTTAAGAGTAAACCAACCATCAGAAATATGTCTAACTGAGATCTGTGTTATTTCTTCTATTGACTTCCCTAATAGATAAACATTGTTCATCTTTAGAGACATTTTATTTAAAATACATTTAGTGTTATTAATGCAAGATAATTGATCTTTAGAAGACTTTGCACACACCAATTTTCTATTAACCCCGTTCTAGGAACAGATGGAAAATAGCATTTATTCTAATGTAGCAGCAGATCCCCAACCCCCCACAGTCGGGTGGATTTATCTCCACTAAGCATTTATTGGCTTTTCCAACTCCAGGGTGAGGAATTGTAATTTGTGGAATCAATTAGTAACACTAGGCTAATATATGGTTATCCGTCGATGGCTGATGATCAGAGCTGTTATAACAGCAGCCACACAGGGAACAGCTGGAGAAACACGCAGGAATAGGCCCAGTGTAGAGCAGTACATGTTCTACATTTTGTTTATTGCGTCAGTGCATAATTTGCTTAATTTTGCTTGCCTTGGAAGACTATTAGTACAGAATATTAATGGGTAACAGATAAAAAGCAGGTACAAAAGATGTTGTAGCAAATTATACATTGGCTACAATAAAAGGCAAAATCCCTTTTTCTAATGGTGGATTGTAGTTATGTGTTCAATTTTCAAATGGTAAGAAAATCTGTGTTTTTTAGTACAGATTTAATTCCAAGTAACCGTCAGGGTCCAAGTCCATGACTTATTAAATGGTTGTTAGTGTAGTACCTGTCCTAAACTTACCTCAACAACAGATGGTGGTGATCGTTTACTGCTTAACATTATTTCTGCTAAATTGTGTTACAGTGTAATAGATGTTTTTTGTTTTTTTATCAAACCCTGTTTCTCCCCACATGGCTTTCAAAGAAATAAGATACAAATTTTTTAAAAGAAGCTTTTAAACATAAATTTCAGGTACGACACTACAAAACATGACTGTAAAACAATCAACCTAGATTCCATTGCCAAGTAGCCTAAATTTTATACAATTTCAGTCTGAAACTTTTAATTGAAAACAGTTGCTCAAACTCAACTTATGTTCAACTTAAAATTATAATAACTTCAAAATGACCTGATCTGGGCGTGACTAAGCTATGTTACGACTCCAGTCATAAGGTTTTTTGTTTGTTTTCTAAAACCAGATCTAAGTGTGCAGGTGCTGACTGCTGATTGGATCCTGAAGATTGGAGAATGGGAATGATGAACGAGAGATGACGCAGAATCCTGATCATGTTTTTTCTACGCTCATCCCAAACAATCACACCATTTGCTGCATTGCTGTCAAAGTAAACTTTGTGATGAGGAGCTCGTAGGAGTGACCTGCCGTTTATGGAGTAAGATCGCTGTCAAAATGGTGTATGCACAACTGTAACATTCGTATTTATATATTAATAAGGTTCTTGTATGCAAAATTCTGCTTAAATATTTGTGAGTTTGAGTATGAATCTAAAAGCTGTGAGTGCAAAATCTTATGAATACAACTCTAATTTTTAGGACTACGAACTCTTCCTTTCTATGTGGACACGAATTCAACTTTGTTGGTACAAGTAAAAAATTATTACGATGACGTTACAGAGTACTCAATCCATGATCTCATCAAACACAACCTGCTCCAAATTTAAAGATGGTGGAAGACAGTGCACCATTGATCTTACCTGTGATGCTTCGCCTGAGGTAGTTTTTTCAAACTTTATATTGACATATGAATACGAATACGAATGTTTGAGTTGTGCGTACACATTTTTGACAGCGATCTTACTCCATACCGTTTATGTTTTCACTATGTTTACTCCTGTTTATTTATTTTATGGAGGTAATTTATTGTCATTTGGTTTGTTTTACTAGGAAAGTGTTTATGAAGATAGTTCCTGTTGTTTGTTATTTTCGGCCTTGGTTCACTCTGAAGCCTAAGAATCTCTTCTGTTGTCAATTAGTGGTTGTTGGGATTTTTCGAGGATTGGGATCACCCTTAATATGTTGTGATCTGAGCCTTTCCTAGACAGGTTGTATCAGTTAAATGTGGCCGCAAAAGGTCCTAGTTGTTCCTAAAAATGGAGCACGAAAGTTTACGTTCAGAAATGGCATAAACATATTCAAAAACTGTCCGATTAATAGGATGCACTGCATTTACCAGCTCCACATAAACAAAAAGACGTTATTGCACATGTTAATGTATCACAGCAGCATTTGCTTTACCCGTTAATGACACAGTATTATGTAAAATGCTACAAAATAGTTTTATAGTCGTTCTCAAAATATCTGAAATCTCAAAACAGGCTAGGACTGCTATTATTTTGATAAAAATGACCATTTTGGGGGAAAAAAGATTTAGACTCTGCTGGAATAAGATGTTTATTCTTCATAATGCTCAGAAATCTAGCATGTTCTGCTTTGTTCCAAGCATATCCAATACAAAAATTACAAAAATCCTGCTTTGCAGAAGGATTTTAAAGTTTTACGGAGTGGATCAGCCTCTTTGTGGAAAGTGAAAAAGTGTGTTAATCTTTAGTAAAGCAGCTCCATAAATACAATAAAGAGAACGTGAAAATCCCCACATTGCCGCATAGATATATTAATACAAGATGTGCTGCTGCGTTGTCTTTTGCATACGCATTATGTTATATGCACATTTACTAAAACCATGCTGCCTTACAGGCCGAATCTAATCAGGTCAATGAAAATGTCCATCATTTGAAAGGAATTAGACCGGTGGAGGAACAGGGTTAAAAAACGAGTGGTGGGGTCAGAAAGAGAGAGCTGATGAGGGGACGGGAAAATATGGAGCAGAGGTGAAAGGTGGTGAAGAAAGGTAGGGTTAAAAGGACTGAGGGATAGAGTAGCAACTTTTAATGTGAGCCATGAAAAACACAGTAATAAAATATGTAAATGTATGGTTCATAATTTATGTTGATAGATGTTAATTCCTAGTCGTCCTGTGGACTGCTCTCCTACGCACACATTTACGGTGTCCTTAACATGCAGACCAAAGCAGCAACTCCATCTGTTACCACACAGGAGCGGTGCATGCGTCTCCTTCTGAGGATTAAAAAGGTACAAATGCTGTTAGCAGCCTGGTCTGATGTGTGTTCTTTATGCATCTATCGAATATATAAATCTGAATATTTAAGATATTTCGCTTTGAAGCCTCACATGAAACATTTGGCTCGTATGGGTTTCACTTAATCCAAGTTATATGTGCTCATTTTCTTATTCAGCATTACACAATCTAATCACTTAGCGGGTTATAGAAATAAGATTTAGACCAGGCAGACACATTCATTTTGAGTGCATACAGGAACCGTAATTCACCTACAAGATAAACCAGATGAAAGACTAACTTTATGGGTGTACAGCTAATGAGAAAGCACATTTTAAAAAGGGTTGTAGTGTGTGTTGTTCACATGAAGCTGTGACAATCAATAATTTACTGGAGTCAATTTATGAGGCAACTTTTTTACCTCAAGTCGAAGTCCCAAAAAATGTATATATTTTAAGTACTTTTCAAAAAGTTAATTACCATCTACCACTTATATTTATACATATATACATATATAGATTTAAAAAGACCAATACTATATATATATATATATATATACCACAGAAACAAAGAGAAAGTGTTACCTTTCAGTTACCTTCTGACGCTCTCTCTGGAACCTAAACATCAGGTCAAAAATCTTGGGGTAATACTCGATTCTGACCTGAACTTCAACAGCCACATTAAATCAGTAACATCAGCAGCCTTTTACCATCTTAAAAACATTGCCAGAATCAGAGGAATAGTCTCTAAACCAGACCTAGAAAGACTTATCCATGCTTTTATCTC
>JAVLVB010000591.1:327125-338138 GCA_032876305.1 Orestias chungarensis | reverse complement strand
CGTAACGGCCTGCTCACTGGGCTTTCTAAACGGGCTTTAAGACAGCTTCAGAACATCCAGAATGCTGCTGCTCGAGTTCTGACCAAAAAAAGGGAAATATGACCACATTAGTCAGGTGCTCAAGTCTCTGCACTGGCTTCCTGTCACTCAAAAAATAGACTTTAAAACAGCCTTGCTTGTGTACAAGTATCTTCATGGTTTAGCCGCAAAGTACATATCTGACATGTTAGAGCCACATGAACCAGCCAGGACTCTGAGAACCTCAGGTAGTGGCCTCCTGCTGATGCCCAGAGTCAGGACCAAACAAGGGGAGGCTTCATTCCAGTTTTATGCTCCAAAAATCTGGAGCAGTCTTCCTGAAGAGGTGAGACAGGTTTCAACTCTGCTGTTGTTTAAATCCAGGCTGAAAACAGCCTTATTTAACTGCGCATATAGCAACTGAGAATATTACTACTATTATTATTATTTTATTATTTTATTTCTTTTAAATTTAAAGCTGATTTTATTGTTTCATTTTCTTATCTTTTTTCCTATATAAAGCACTTTGAATTGTCTTGTACACGAAAATGTGCTATACAAATAAACTTGCATATATATGTATATATATATATATATATATATATATATATATATATATATATATATATATATATATATATATATATATATATATATATATATATATATATATATATATATATATATATATATATATATATATATATATATATATATATATATATATATATATAAAGCTGAGCCTGACTGTAGATTCATCCATCTTCCCATCAATTCTGACCAGCCTTCCTACCCCCTTGTATCCCCCCAGGGTTATGTGACCACCCCCTTGTTTCACAATGAAAGATAATGTTTAGTATGATTTGTTGTGTTAGTTTTCCTTCAAAAAAATATGTTAGAATGCATTTAGGGCAAAAAGTTACATTTTGGTCTGTCTGTTTCCGCATGTTGGGTTTATCCTGTAAATGACTTGTACACTTGTACTACACTTCAGGCAAAAGTTCTTACGACTTTCTTTTTAAATCACCTGTCCTTCTGCTTCTCCTCTATGGCAGAAAGGTCAGATTTGTGCGGTGCATGAATAACAATGATCTTGCCAACAGATTCTCTAGCCAAGCTGTGGATCTCTGTTGCTCCTCCAGAACACCAGTGGCCTTTTGGCACCTTTTCTAATTAATGCTCTCCTTGAACTGCCAGTCAGTTTTTCACAGATAGTCATGCCTTGGGACGTTTACTGGCCTGCCAGACAGTTTTTGTTAAAAATTATGGACAGAACACAACTCTGTTAAGGTGTACAAAGCCTATTCCTGTTTGCACTTATCCAGATCTTTTCCCCTAAACAATCTGCAGTGTATTGGATCCTTATAATCCTTTCCGATTTTACTGTCAATACTATATCCCATCTCTCCACTTCCCCAATCATGTGTTGCTAATATATCTGGAAGTTTGTAATTGTAGCACAGTAAAATTATATAAAGCTTAATATTTGTGAACATCTTTGCAAGGCACTTTAGAATCCCATCACACCTTTTAGGACCGCGAGAGGAAAACAGAGTCACCAGAAAAGCCGGCGTGGATGGTTACCATCCACTCAGAAAAAGCCCAGAAGAGATTTTGAACTCAGGACCGTCTCGTGGTGCAACTTTCACCAGTGCTCTAAACTGAAATCCTCCCACCTTAGGCACCATAAACACACAGGGATAACGAGTTATAAGTTAAATGAAACAGAAAATATACCATATTATGTTACATTGCCTTCTTGGAAGCTGTGTTATTTGACAAATGGCCGGGAAAAGAACCCACCACCCTATTTTCTGTTAAAATGGAAATGGCTTTTGCTGTATTACCAACAGTGTATGTTTCGCCTGCAATGGCTCCAGTTCCTAAAGCTGGACAGATATCTTAGGTGAAGCACTAACCCATTAGCCCTAATGGTACTGTAAACCCATTTCACCCACGGATTGTCAGAGCTGTATAGGCTCCGAGTAGATCATTGACCTTTGGTGCAGCCCCCCTTTCAATGTTCAACCACTCAGTGAGGCCTATTACAGGCCCATTATTGTAATTCAATGGGACATTGAATGTAAGGTAGCCTGAAGGCCACACACATTAAAGCAGACATACAGGTTCACATAACACCATCTCAGACCTGTATACATATACATTTACTGTACGTGCAAACTAAAGAATGTACAATTCTTAAAAAGAACAGACTTCTTAAGTTTACAAACTTCCAAAAGAGAAAAGGAGGATATATTCAATGGAAAAAACGATTATATAGATATTATAGATTTATAAAAATAAGACATCTATACATTTGTTGCCCTTTTGTTGTTAAGTTACCTTAAAACAGCCTTTAACCAACATTATATAGACCCTATTTTTCTTTTAACATAAAAACATCTTAAAACAGAAGAAATTGTGCCTTTTTTTAAATCAATTACATCTCTAGAGTCTTTCTTTCGGAAGCAAGAACACACTTTAAATTCTTACTCTTAACACAGCTCACAAACGTTACAAGAAAAATGAACTTTGGATGACTGTAAATAGGTCGTTCCTCATTTAAAGCTTTCGGTGGATCTTTGATCAAGTTAGATTTTTATTTTTATTTTTAAAGGCTTACATCAAAAATTAAAGAAATGTGGCCATTTTCACTACGGCAACCTTCATAAAAGACTCGCATGGATATCTACAGAGTTTGGAACATGTGTGTCCAAAAGAGAGGCTTTTGGTGTTTCCGTTGATGCTTAAACTCACTGTTTTTTGCTCTTATCTAGAGGTTAGAAACAATAGTATTTTAAAATTCTGTATGTTTTGAAAGACATAATGATCTTTCTGAGTTATTTGTTATACATAATAGTATTTTTGAGCTTACTAACATTGATAGGAAAATTGCTTATTATTTGCTATTAATACACACAAGAACCCATAGAAGAGAATTTTTGGATAATTGATTTTTCTGGGGGGGTTTGCCAAAAAGCTTTATGATTGATGTACATTTATATATTAAATGTAAACTGCGCGGATGTATAGTTGCTTTCTGCATCAATAAGGATTTATACAAATTTAGATAGGTGTAGTTTATTTTAAGAAAAAACATATTGAAGAGAGTACAAACCTGAGCTGTAAATATTTTCAGCTTCTCCAGAGTCACCATGGGTGTTTTGGCAGATTCTCTGATTAACCCTCTCTTTGTCTGGCCTTTCAGGTGTCATGCACAGGCGTGTTTTGTACAGTTTTCTACAGTTTCTGTTTTTCTGATTAAACAGAGCTCTGTGAGATATCCAAGGCTTGAGATATTGCTTCAAAACCTAATACCACTTTCAACTAATCTTCCAGTGTCTCTGCTATGTTTCCTGATCCTCATTATGCCTTTTATTTACTGATATTCCGTAGCAAATCTTCAAAACCTTGTGAGGATGCTTAAAAGCATCTCCCACACTCGGGTGAAGCACATTTTTACATTATCAGACAGAATGTTGGTTTATATTTTGTTATGTTGGAATTATTAACTTTCTGAGGGTAAGACTTGTGCAGTCCACACATAACGACACCCTAATGACTTAATCTGTTTGAAAACCTTAAACATCCACCTTAGTGGGACAGACCACTGGGCTAAACATAAGGGTGGAAGTGGACAAAAAAAATGATTTGATTATATTCAGTTTGCTCTGTATATTATTTAATCAGAATTAGCTTTTAGTAAAATTTATGCTGTGCATATAACATAACTTTAGTTACATAGTTTACATATTTTAAATTGTTTTATTTGTACTGTCTGCATACGTTCAAACATATTTTTTATTCTTTTTTATTTTTTTTTTAGAAGCTGCAGTCATACCTGACCTGCTGACGCTCTAACTTTGGTGACAGAAACTGATAATTGTAGCGATACTGATGAGATCACTTGAGAAAAAAAATAAAAATTAGTCATAACTAGCTAAGCCTGTTGCTCTTTTCTCTTTAAGCTGTTGCTTTTTTCTATCACATAGCATACTTAATAACCACAGCATACTTTCTATCACATAGCATACTTAGTAACCACTGGTTTTAATCCTGTTTTTCCAAATAAAAGGCCATCTATTAGACCTACTGTAACTTCTGAGGCTGTAATATACAGCAACTTTACTGCTGTTAATGCAATAGTAGTAAGATAATAAAGATTTTAAACAATAATAAGTGTCTAAGTTAGAGCTTTACATAGTCAAATTGTGTAAAAAATCAACTGCCTCAGTGGCACATCATCATACCGGGGAATACTAATGAACCCCAACCTACAGTAAATCCAAGGTTGGAATACACAAATGTTCATGTTTGACCTGGGATACATAACAGCAAATGAGATACAGACAGACATGTTTAACGCCAAGAAAGCTATTATTACACTCGAGAGCCATTTATGTCAATGCTACCGTTCGATAGTGTTCATGTGTTGTTGCTCTACTGTAGAAATGGTTTTGTAACTTCTCCCAAATGCTCTACTTCTCCTGAAGTACCAGCAGGACTGGAGTCATCACTAGCACATACTTTGAATAGCAAACATGTTTACAGTTGTTCCATAAACTGATTAAATAAAAACCGACAAAAGTTAACGTATTATGAAAGCTTCAGGAAGGTTAAATACCTGCCTATGATGTGAAGCTCAGAAGAAAAGAAAATCTCATAAAGCAACTAATAGAATCACCAAAAAAATCCTTTATTGTGTAAAAAAAAATCATAATCCAATTCATTTTGAGAAAAAAAATTAAATAAAGCTGATTGAATCATAAACACATGTCATCCTGCATGCTCCAACTAAAACAACATTTTGTCATTGATAATTCAGAGCGAGTTGAAACTCAACTTTCGTCTCCTAACGAAGGAATAAAACCATGCAGACCAGAAAGCTGAGCCTGATGATGGATGGAGCAGAGGGCCAATTACGTCTAATAATAGCATTTCTACGTTAAATATTCATTACACTGAGTGAGGGATTGATGGAAGAGACGGAGGAACAGCTGGGGAAAGAAATAACAGTTTTAAGAAGAAGGTGAACAAACCTAAACCGACACAGAGAAAAACTAAAATAAAACATTAGAGGTACAACTAAAGACAGGAGACGGAAAAAGAAAGGCAGATACTGGAGACATATCTACTGCCAAAGATTTTTGTGTCATATATATATATCTACAGAAGTGGAGAAAATGAGGTGTACAACTTCAGCCTGACGTCTGAATAAATAACCGCTGGTCCCAGTTCATATCCAAGCTTGTTAATAAATCAACTTGAAATGTACATGAAGACAGAGCTGAGCATAATTCACAGCCTAGATAGAAGAGGTTGAGATGGTAGTCGCTGGTTTATGCAGCACAAGTTAAAAAGGGAACGACTTGAATCTAGCAGAAAACCATAAATGTATGACTGGAAAAAGAAATTCACAGCACTTAGAGCTTTGAGTGGTGAATCTTTATCAAAAACTTTCATCCATTCCAAATATTCTGAATCAGGAGCGGTTTTTGGAGAACTTCATCCACTATTCGGTAAACAGATAATTAGGCTTTGCTTTTTTTTAAGGAAACAGCTCAAATGTTAGAAACTGTTTATGACCGGTTTCCTTTCTGATAAGAACATAGAAAAGAGGGGGTGTGAAAAAAATTAAATAGGAAAGATGTTTAAAACATAAAACAGTAAACTTGAGATGAAAGTTTCAGATAAAAGTTTAAACATTTTAAACACAATAGCCCCTTACATTTGCGAACCAACCTAACTCAGATTTTTAGGTGAGAATAGATCAAACTGCTTATGTGGATCAATGCTTAGGGTTTGGATCCTGTCCTGTCAGAAGAAGCCAGCGCTAATGGCCAAACAGCAACAAACAAAAACTGCTACACTGAAAAAAAAAAGTTTCTCTTGCATCTTTAGTGCAAAATCACTGCCAAGTTACTT
Organism: Orestias chungarensis; assembly: GCA_032876305.1. Classification (NCBI taxonomy): domain Eukaryota; kingdom Metazoa; phylum Chordata; class Actinopteri; order Cyprinodontiformes; family Cyprinodontidae; genus Orestias; species Orestias chungarensis. The sequence continues at coordinate 332,195 of JAVLVB010000591.1, read as the reverse complement.
CAGTTATGAGCAGGAATAGGTAATGATCACCGAAAGCCATTAAGTCTGAAAAGAACTTACTAAGCTTTAGTGAAGTGTTCCTAACATTTTCGAAGGAAATAAATGATAGCTTCTGAGAAGGGTACGACCTTTTAGGTGTGAGAGGGGACAGTGGTCTTAATGTTCCTTCTATGTCCTCCAGAAATGAAGCACTTCGGTTTCACATGTAAAATGAACGACTCATTTCTCCCATTTGCATCTATGACTTAATTATATTAGCCAGACATATTTCTCTTAAGCAGAAACATCTTACTTAGTTTTCTATCATATTTACATTGTCTCAAAGAGCTTTTGAATCACAAAACAGACCCGAGCCATTTATCCCTTAAATGACTGTATTCTGTGGTTTTTCTATGCTTTGACTCGCTATTATAGTTTTATAGGTATAATCCATTAATATGACTTTTCATGGTTTTATTTCTATGGCTTAATATTCCTGAGCAGTCAAAAATTATTTCATTTTAGAGAAGTCGTTCTTTTGTTTTACTACTTTGGTAAAAAATAATATTCCTATTAATATTAAAACAACCATCCTTGTACATTAAAACAAGTCAATATCAGCTAACATTTATGAATTGTAAACAATGTAGTATTCATGCTTACCTAACTGTTTAAAAATATAACTGTGCAAGCTTAAATATAAATTCAGGAAACATCTTTATCACAGCATATGAGTCATGAAAACGGTGTTGAGTTACTTCTATTTTATAACTCCATGTGTGTCAGCACTCAGCTTTTGGAATAAATGATGATGCTTCTACTGTTGAGGGATCAGGGCTATTAATGATACCTTCTCTTTTCTGAATGAAAGCAGAGAAGTTGGCCTGTTGTTATGGCGATTGTGAAACTCATCCTACCAGGGTGTCTGCGGAAACCGAGAGTAACCATAACAACGCAGGAACTTTCCCTCCAGAATGCAGAGCCACGCAAACACTAACCATGACCCACACGGAAACACCCACAGTGGGGTGACGGTAGCCATATTCGAAGCAGAATGTTAACAGTGGAAATTTTTTCTTAACATGAACCATCTAATACAACTATGTGTCTTCTGTCAGACCTCTCCCACTGGCTCGGCCATTTCTTCCAGCCCCCACTCCATCCTTATATAATCAGTCCACTTACAATCTAGTTGAGGTTTATAATTTTGGAGTACAGTAAACAAAGTCACAATAATAAATGTTTTTCCATATTATATTAGGTAAGTATATGCAAATCTTGTTAATTATTTATGATGTCCACATCATGTTTCAAAACTCATATATGTAAAAAAAACCTAAGTTTAAAAAAAAGGTTAGTGGATACAGTATTTGTTGGGTTTCTTTGGGATGTGCATGTAGAAATAAGCTGAGTCAACATAGAATAAGTATTAAAATAAAATATATACCGGTTGAACTTTCAGAGAAAACTCAGAATTGTCCGAGCAAATGTGAAAGCTGCATAAATAACAAATATTATTGATCATCACTGTTGCGCTAATGCAAAGCACCACAAACACTTACATCAACAGGGAATACTTGAGTTGGTAACAAGGTTTGCAATATTTCATACATGTGTACAAAATTTTATCATCATAAACTAAAGCAATTACAGGCGGTGCCACCAATCACTAAGGTTTATTAAGCTCTGCAGTCCAGCTGCTCTGTACATAATCCTTTCGAGTCGTTTGCCTTTGGTGTTTTGTCCTACTTGCCCACTCTAACATGTGAAAAACAGTGTAAGCTCTAGGTTGATTGTGGCCTCAGTTTTGTCCCTGCTGATTATGATCGAGTGGAGGGGCTTGAATTACACGAAAGACCAGGACACTTTGTGATTCATGATGAAAATCCTGCAGCATCCTCATGACTTGGCTGTTAATTTAAGCATGAGGGCAAAGATAAAAAATGAAGGCACAGATCAAAAAGAAAAAAATCCTCTCTTTAACTACAACACTGGTTAAATGAGTTTCAGCACCATGGATAGCAGCCAGCATTACATATACATTACAATCTCTTTTTTTCTTTTTTCTTGCTAATAAAACTGATATTTTTGTCTGTCCAATTACAATTACATATATTGGGATTGGTTTAAAGACTTTGAAAATCAAATCAGCCCCAATGAAAGCAGGACAACCTGGGTGTGAAAGAGTTCCTTAAAAAGGTATCCGTGTCTTAAGAAGAGGTAGGACCAGCATTCAAAATATTATTTCTAGCCTTCATGCCATGAGCAGTCACTAATTATACTCATTATGAGCAGAGGCAAAGCCATGCTGTGAGTATGTGAACTCTGTCGGCATTTCCTTTGGCATCTGACATTAGTGTGTAGTATGGCTAGTGAACCTAACATTACATAAACTGTTATCTCACATTGTAAATACTAGAGAATGCTAAGCTGACTATGAGATGATCCAAAGGATGCCAACTTTTCTGCATCTAGCCATTTACCTCTCTCATCCTCTTTCCAGCCTGAAAAACAAAACTACAGACACGTCTCAAAACGTTGTAGAAATCAGTGACCTTTATAGAAGTGTCCTATTTCTCAACTGACTTATTGCTTTTTTAAGATACAAAGGCAAAAAACCTCTTTCTTCAGTTTTATATATATATATATATATATATATATATATATATATATATATATATATATATATATATATATATATGAATTATATAACTGCTTTGTTTATATATATAAATAAACAAACCAGTTAAGGCATGCCAAGCATGGAATTTATAAAAGTGCTCAGTTACTGCTTATAACTATGCAAACATGATCTAAAACTATTGTATTTATTTTCCTTGCACATCTTTCTATTCAAGAACCATTATTCAATCGCTGAACTTTGTATGAAAAAGTTAGTTTTGCAGAGATGTTTTTTTTCTTCCAGGTAAGAAAAACATACTACCTGTCAACAGAAAGGAAAAACAAAAACAAATATATATAACCCCTCAAATATGTCAAGAAATCACATTGTGTGCCAAAGAACAGAAAGAAAGAGTTATAGAACAGTAAACAATTAGGAGGCAATGGAAGTATGCTTTATGCAGAACCTGTCTTGTTTCACCTTTTTTTAACTTGCATAAATAATCAAGGACAATGATTAACTAAATGTCTCTTTTTAATCGGTGAAAATCCTAATTGTGTATTTCTGTAATAAAAAATAAGAGGGAATTTCCACAAATTAGTCACTTTGGATAAAACAGGAGGGACGTTTTGGGAAACTCAACAGCTTGACTCGCCTCCATCACTTGTAACTGTGTCAAACTGAAACTCTCTGTTTAAACTATCAAAGACTCACCTAATTGTATTATGTGTCAGGGGAAAAGTGGAAACTCTAACTAATTAAGCATTTTCCCTCCTCTGAGAATAGCTATTATAACAGCATTTTCTAATGATTAAAGCTGTAAAACTGGGTCACTAAACACTAACAGCCATGAAAAGCTGCAACATGCCTTAGAGTGTCAGTTCAACACATATAAAGTTCAAACATAGTTCAGCTTATCGTGACACAGCAGGCGGGGCTTCATTTCATTAGGTAGGCTGTAAAAGGGTGCAAAAACCAAAGGGTATATGCAGATTATGGTTTTATTTTATATTTAGCAAAAAATAATCCTGTTCACAAAATCAAAAACCGTTCTGGGTGCTTCAAAGATTTCCATAAAAGGTGGGACTAAAGAGCATGAATAAGGATAAGGAGTTTCTCCAATTCACAATAAGACAAAAAAACTTGCTTAATCTTTTAACAATTTTAAATAATAATAGCACAATAAAATCCAAAATACTAAACTGTAGATATATGGTAAAGTGAAGTTGAGACATGAAGGTTCAGAAACTAAAATGTATATGCTTGGTAGTAAACTAACTCCCATTCCACTCACACACACCTGCTCGGTACACTAATGGCCCCAAAATCCCCGTAATGGCAGTACTGCAATGAAGAGCATCACCATCACCATTTAACACCATCTGTGAAAGCTGCTTACGCTCTCACAGAAAAAAATAACCAAAACCCAGTTATAAGTTTCTTAAATACAAATGGGAGAGGAGATAATTTGTTGTACAACCTAACATGATCTATATGTATTGTATACAAGAGAAAGGATATCCAAAGGCATAGAGAAACAAAACACATTGCCACCAGAGGTAAAAATGTGTGAAAAGACTTTACCTGTGTCAAAGTAAGATCATTTAAAAACGTAGTCTATATATATAAAAAATATATTCTTGTGTATTCTCAGCAATTTTAAGGCAGTTTTAATCAGTAAACTGTGACGTCTGATTTATCCTGCAGCAGAGAGATGACTTTACATAGAGGACTACTGCTTTTAGACACTGGGAGTTAAGATCCATATTAATATGCCACCACACACACAGTGAGTAGGATGTTAGGAGATCCAACATGAATATTTGGGGTCGCCTTATGTCCATTAGAGACTGCATATGACTTAGAGGATGCTGTAAAACGTGGTTCTATGCTGCTTTCGCAAATGTAAACATTTGGACTTTCCCAGGTTATACTAGCGCTTCGTGTTTTATTAAGAAATGCTCTAGCTGGATTTTTGAGTAAAACAAGGCATATTAATGTGAATAGCACCTTAGACCCACTCTTGACCACGTTGGGTGATCTTTGATGCTGTGAGCCTTTTCTCCTACAAGGCCAAAAATAAGCTTAGACTACATGGTATCATTGTCCTTTTGAAATACCAAAGACATTTTTTTAAACAGTTAGACTCTTCCTGTAAATTTTGTCCTTAATAAATAATTAGAACTCTTTCAAACTTTGCCAGGGGTGCCAACATCTGTAGGACTAATTAGGGCCATTATTTAAACCTAGTAACATTACAACATGCTGCATAATACTGTCATGATGTGTGTTTTGTTTGGTTCCGTTTCCTCCCTGTGTCTCGTCACTCCGCCTTCATTCACAGCTGTCTGCAATAATTCACTCCTCCTCTCCACCAATCACACCCCGGTTCCACACTATTTAAGCCACATGCAATCATGCACTCACCGCTGGATCGTCTGTTGTTGCCCCTGCTATTCCTCGTTGCT
>JAVLVB010000591.1:301535-314677 GCA_032876305.1 Orestias chungarensis | reverse complement strand
AAAAATGAGTTTGAATGTTTTTTTACATCACAAATATCTTAATAAACTTATCTTCAAAAGTTTTTTTATGGAAAATATAAACACATCTGAGTTTTTCCGATTTAAATTAATTTGATTTGCCTTACAAACTTCACATATTCCGAAGTACGATATAATGCTCAGCAAAGGTATATATATATATATAAAATAAAAATCAGTAATAAAACTATTTCATTCAATTTAGCAGTAGATAGACACCATTACTTACATGACGGTGCGTATGACTCCCCAGACTCATCACTATTATCATTGTCATCATCATCACTGCTACTACCAAGAAAACCCTCAATCTGAAAGAAAACCAAACGGGAATTTCAGAAACCAACATCGTATTGCCTAAATATTATTTGTCATATTTCATTAATATATTAATATATATCGGCTCAAGTAACCACTTCTGATAATATTTTGTAAAGATTTCTTCAGATTGGCGTTCAACAGAAAATAATCTGTACAGTAGTTTAGCGGAATATGGTAAAATAGTCCTTTAAGATTCAATGTTTTTCATACTGTGTTGCCTTAAATTATATATCAACAAAGGAGAGGTTGCTAAACATAATCTTTGTTTAAGCAGCCGGTTAAATGTCTCATATCTTGGCCCACATTCAACATGTTTATTACTTGAACAATAATTTGTTTGTTCATGTATTAAATAATCAAATACCCCATCATTGTCAGGCGCGTTATCTTGCTCCTGGTTCGCCTGCTCATCATTTGCTCGCTCTTCATTGTTTGCTAGCTCTTGGATGAGGGGGTCTATATCAAGGTCGTCGTCGTCATCGTCATCATCATCATCATCATCATCTGTGTCTGAGGAATCATCATCGTCCTGATCTTCATCCTGGAAAAATAAAGCAACATGATGCAAATAAACTTCTTAAATCCCGATTGCAAGTTCAGTAGATTTCAGATTGATTATCAAGCAAATCAATTTTGCAGTGATGGTCATAAACATTATCCAACAAAATGTTACTCTGGAACAAATGTTATTACAGAAGAAGAAATCTTACCTGATCATCATCGTCTCCCTCTTCAGCCAATTTGTGTCGTCCAACCTCGTAAAGGCGACATACAGTATCTATGCTCACTGTATCCTGGTTCTACACAGTAAACATGCAAAAATAAAAGGTTATATATAATGCTCCAGTAATAAAAAACAATCTATAATAAATGCCAATGGTGTTTAGCTATTTTCCTACATTTTTTTTGGCTTTGTTTTTTACTCCTAACTTGCTCTGTTACAACAATCAAGTCTGCTACAGATCTAACTTACTGTTATTTTCAATAATTAAAACAAAAATGGATTGGAGTACCTCTATGACAGCCAGGTAGTAGTCCTTGGTATCCGTGCACAGATCGAAGATGTTCCTCTTTACATCCAGTGTGGCTGTTCAACATTGGATACAAAAAAAAAATAATCCTTTATAAGCAATCTGAAAACAACTACATCAGTAAACAAACCAAAATAGGAAGAATTTAGAGTCATAAATAACAGGCAGCCTGATTCAACTTTGTTACCAAGACACAGGAAAAGCAAATAATGCTGCACAAGCCTCTTTCCAAATGTATGTATCTTATTAAAATTAGTAAATAATTTGATAAGTGTTTACTTTGAAAGTCGCTTTGGATAAAAGTGTCTGCTAAATCCAGAACCATAAAATGAATAAAGCTGTAGAGCTAAACAATGAACCGAGAGATTACAGAATTATTTAAGTTCAACCAACCTATAGGCTTGTAGTCTGTGGCATCAAAGGTTCTGAAGGATGAGCCAAAGGGACTCGTGACCTGCTGGTCCATGACGTCATGCTCATCATCAGCTTGCAGCATCGCTGTTCATAAAAAGGGAGATCAAACTGAAACTCGTAGGCTGCCCAGCGCCGCAATTCATCACTTTCAGCAGCAAGTAAGCGAGTCGGGCCCGTACCTCCGTACATGATGGTCCCGTTGCTGTTAAAGACCACCCTGCACTGATCCAGAGCAGGAACGGTGTGCAGAAGGTGGAAGGTCCTCAGGTCCCACTGAAACCAGAAGTCAAGGCTGACAACTACATCAGAACAACTATTAATAATGATCTCAGATTTAATCGGGGTTTTTTTAATAGAGGTCTCCTGGCAAAGATCTAGAGCCCCCATACTCAAGTAGCAGCCCGCAGGCCTTTTGTGGCCCTTTGGGTATTTATTAATGGCCCAAAAGCTGTTTTGAAACGATTTTTATAATTATCTTTTTTTTAAATAAAAAATTCAATCCAGCGCTCCTTTTTTTTAAATCGCGCTCTCAATACGAGCCTCTATAGTCCTCCCAAACTCGAGAAAGTCAGCAGCAGCCACACGTTTACCTAAGCAGTAATGGCATGCTCGAAATTTGTTCCAAAAAGAAAACTTGACAGCGAAAACCCCCAGTTCCAACCCGAGTGGATAGAAAGTGCAAATCCTTACCATGTTCGGCTCCACATACAGATGTGAATCTGCCTTTCTCAAATATTAACAATTAAAAATCAGTACCTGAGTCGCCTAACTAACGAGCACATGCATCAGTGTGTCTCCCTGGCAATCACAGCATTTAAGTCCAGGTTTGAAAAATTGACCAAAGAAACAAGAGGCCATCTCTCCCATTAAAGGGGACATGTGAGAAATGTGAAATAGTTCTTGAGATGCATAGTTTGTTAAAGCACAAGAAATGTGGATCTTGAACAGGGTTATGTTTGGTTTTATTTAGTTATTTATTTTAATATATTCCCAAATTAAAATAATATTTTTATTTGAGGTAATATTTTTGTTTTTAATAAAAAGGAAATGTGTTATGTTATAAAATATGTTAAAAATAAATGTTATACATATGTTAGATTGTTATGATACGTTATCATACGCGGTCCCAATAAATGGCCCTTGAGTCACTGAAAAGAAAATGTGGCCCCTCCTCATTTCTATTTGAGTACCCCTGATCTAGAGCTTTTCTATGTATACAAGAGCAAAAAGGTTTGTAAAGCTGCACGTCTGATTAATATGGTTCACTGCTCACACCTGACCATTCCTCAACATTTGTCAACATAGCTGAAGCTTCTTATAGGACAGCAACACAAACCTACGCTAAACTCTCATATTATCTTTAAGAATGAAACTATCAGCATCCAGTGACTCTAAACGTGTATGATAACTTACAGACTCAAGCTTCACTCAGAAATGACAGAAACAAAGTAGAGTAGTAATACGAACATGGAAGACCATCATGTACACATATCCAGCTTAAAGTTGCAACTAGGAATAAAGCAAATATAATTTTTTTAATTCAGTTTTGGTCTAAGGGGCTAAACTTGAATAGTCATTATATTTAGAAAGGATACAATCTCTGTGTTTATGATGACCTCCAGGCCATTTGGGTGGAAAACGCCGCTGAGGTTCATGTTGAACTTGTCAAACTTGTGGATGGCCTGCGACGCTCGCACGTCCCACAGAACCCCATCATTCAGCACCAGGTCGTCGGTTGGGTTGAAGGTCGCACAGTTCCTCTTGTAATTGTTGGCCAACCCGGGGTCGTTCAGGGTCAGGATCTTCTGACCCGTCTGTATGTCGTAGATCTAGAACATGGGAACCAGAAACAAAGGCTAAATGTAAGTTTAAATGTAAGTTTATTGTAAATGATTCATGTTGAATCATTTACAATAAAGGTTTTTAAGTTTAATCCATTATTAAATCCAGTCCCAAGTTCAGGGTGAGCATCTTCCAAAGCACCCTATAGTCGGGAGAACCAGTGATCGCTGCCAGTCTGAAAGATTTTTTCTTATTCATTATCCTTTTTCCCCCCTCTGAGAACAATAAAAATTTAACTGTAAACGCCACCTATAAAATCATGCAAGACTGATAATAATTTAAACCAATTATTATTAACAGTCATATATTGATAATATTAAAATCGCTACTCATAGAAACTTCCTATTTTAGTCAGGAGCTGGAGATTAAAGTTAACACTTTTGCCGTAAGTCAATATAATTTTAGTCAATGTTTTTTTTATTTTTATTAATTCACTTACAATTTAATTGATCTTAGTTTGATTAGTACTAAAATAAATAATGAATATCCGTTTTAAACAGATTTTTTTTTAAATAATCATTTTCCCTTTTTATGTAAGTAAGTTCTGAAATAAAGTTATTTCTGAAAAAATATACAGAAATAGCTTTTTATCAGAAATCGCTTAATGGATAAGCAAATCAGAAAGAGTTTTCACTGATTTCAGTGGATAACGTGGCCGACTGCTTTACTAGGGGTAAAAATAGTTTCATATCAGGTACTCTTAATAACACTACCTTGTAAAATGTAATGTATAAATGTTCACTTCCATTATCTAACAGCCAAACCAGTAAAACAAAACAACAACACTGATTATTAAACACATAATGAAATGGAAAACAAAGGAGTTAACAAAAATAATTATTAATTATAGATTGTGAATCGATTTTCTTAATGACATAAAAAAAAGGATCCACAGCGAGTCATTTGTGTTACATACGTGTGCAACTTGATCTTTAGTGCCAATCACTCTGTCCTGAGAGAGTTTGCTGAACTCCACATAGTGATCCTCTCCAAAGGAGCTCCTGGTGAAAAACGTCGTGTGAAAATCAACAATACACAATCAATTACTACTGTTGATCGGGATTAAAGCTGTGATGTGGATTTACTTCATGCTAAAGGCATTATCCACGTTCCAGAGAGCTGAAGGAGGGACACTCCAGAGAGCTGACAGGGGGATGCTCCAGGAGCCAGAGGTAAGAACTAAGCTACCATCCTGTGAAACATACAGAGAAGAGATCAATTTAAATCCACAAAATGATGAAAAAAAAAAGATGCATTGCATAAGATTACATGAACAGATTAACAATATTTATCCACTTTTTGTGTAAAATGCAGATCCATTTAAACTGATCAAACTCAGAATGCAGAAGCCGTCTTCCTACCCGGGAGGGCTGGATGTGAGATATCGCCGATCCGTGGAAGGTGTAGTCGGCCTCCTCCTCCCCAGAGAAGATGTTGTACAGTTTGAGGTGACCGGAGCACGTTCCCAGCATCAGGAAACGCTCGCAGGCCGAAAAGGCGCAACAGGTGAAACTGCTGTCGCCTCCGTCGCCCTCGTGGAAAACTGACATGGGGCGAAACCTTTTACGTTCATGAAAGCGAAAGAAAACAACGTCAAAGAAAAACTTGGGTTAGGGGATTCAAAATTAGCTGCGGTTTTCTAACCTGCTAAATATCAGGTGTCTATCCAGACTTCCTCTGTCCACACCCCCATATTTTGGATGGAGCAGCCTGCTCCCCAGACGGGCGGTGAAGTTAGTTGATGCCTGCCGCCTCTGTTTGGACTCCGGGCAGCGGTGAGGGGTGAAAAGGGAAAAAGGCGGACAGGTGGTGACGGGATTAGGACAGCGGGCGTGCTGTTCCCTCAGGTACTCTGTGATGATGCTGTCAAGTGTCGGCGGAGAGGGCAGGTGGCACTCCAACTGCTTTTTCATTGCTGGAGTCTGATTAAAAATAGGAACAGATGAAGTGTTCTCATACAAAAATATCCAGACCAAAACCTCTAAATGGGTCCTTACAGTCCTCATGAGCTGGAAAGCTCAATTTGAAAGTCACCCGACAATAATGAACACCAACAGCATCCAGTGTGGGTCCTTAGGCAAGACCCTTTGCGCTTTGGATAAAAGCGTCTGCTAGATACTAAATTTGGTACTAAACAATTAGGGTACTTGGTTTTAAAAAACTAGTCCTCAAACCTGACACTTTCTCGTACAAAACCATGTCCTTTGAAGCCAGCACAATAACGGAGACGTGAAAGGAGGAGGTACGTCTTATTTCGTGTCCGTTTATGCCACGTTTACTGAGATAGTGAGAATCCAATTGGTCATGAATATTGGTCGACAGCTGGTCACTAAACTCGTAAACCTTAGGAGCTCAACGAGTAACGGTGGATGCAAACAACAACCCAGGTGCCCTCAATTTAGACCTAATGTAATGGATTTTTATGACACTGTCCTAGTAAGTAATATATGTTAATAGGTCATAGTGAACTATACATCATAAAATAATATAGCAGGTATCGTAGTGAAACGAAAGTGGGAGAATATGTGAGAATATTCATTTTACAGGCATCAAAAGGAAAACCTGGAATTACAGTTATGTACTAATTACTAAGTTTTAAATACCACAGAGAACACTTTTTTTTTGGAGGGCATTGTAGGTTTATGCAAACAGTGGAACTCACCTGTATGAAAGCGCCTCGGTCAGACTTCTGCTTAAGTGCACACAGTTTTTTCCCTGAGTTGCAGCTGGCCGCTGGTCGTTCCCGGGAGAACAAGATCCGGCCGACGAGATGCGGGCTCTGCCCGTGAGGTGCCGGATGAGGGGGGGTGGTGGGAACGGCTGAGGTAGACGGCATCCAACCCGACGAGTGAGGAATGGCTAGCAAACGGGAAGCCGAGGGCACAGAGTTTCCCGAGGACAGGGGAGAGGTTCCGATATTGACGGCGACACGGGCTGCGGTCCCACTGGATAAACGGCAAGTCCTTGATTTGGAAGCGGAGGTTGTGGGGGTGACACATAAGGAGGCAGGGGTTGGACAGAGAGACGTGGCAGGTAGATTTGCCTCTCTAACCAGGGTGTTCGCTGTGTCATGGAGTCCTTTGGCAACAAGGTGGTTCTTAATCAGAATGAGAAGCTCCTTCCCGGAAAAAGTGATGCGGGTCTGAGCGACCACGTTGGCCTTCTGCAGGCGAGCCAGCGAGACGTCAGCACCCATGATGAGAGGCTTGCCAGAGACTTGCTCGGTCAGCTTGAAGGCGTAGCGACAGAAGCGGACGTGCTCGCTGCGTTTGTCCTGCAGCACCGGCTCCTTCATGAGCTAGGAAGGAATAAAAAGAAAAAACATGAGTAATTTTGTCTGAAAACTGAGAATGTAGTCAAATGGTTTTATGCTAAAACTTAAAAAGCAAAGCAGATGTCGATGTTAAAAATCCGAAATTATTTATCAGAAACAAAAGTTACAACTTTGAAAAAAAAAGAAAACATGGAATGTCGGTTTTCTCTTAATAACTGAACACAACATGAGACGAGGAATGTATCTGCCAATTTCTTGTTTTGTTACATTATCTTAGACGACCACAAATAAAACTGGAAACAATGATTATAAAATGATGATAAATGTCTTTTACATAAAAAACTAATCCACAGATTACTGCACTGGCTCCCTAGTACTTCAAAACTGCTCTGCTTGTGTACAAATCCCTTTATGGTGTAGCACCAAAGTACATCTCTGACATGTTAAGAGTTGTAGGAACCAGAGCGGACTTAAAGAAACTCAGATTCTGGTCTCTGCTGCATTGTTGGGGTCAAACAAGCTTTTCAGTATTATGATCCGAAAATCTGGAAAAGTCTTTCTGAAGAAGCGAGACAAGCTTCCACTCCGACAATCTTTGAATGCAGACTAAAAACAGCTTTTATAAGCTACGTAATTGACAGTATAGTATTTCTTCTCCACTCTCTATCCTTTATTAAACAAGGTAATGAATTATTTATTATTGATTTCTGCTTTTGAAATCTTAAATTTTTTTAAATGTCTTTTTTTTAAATATATTTATGTATAGCACTTTGACTTGCGTACAAACTGTGCATATTTCCCCTTTGATGGCTGCAGATTACATCAAGTAATCTAGAAGCACACTAAGCAAACTAAGAAATCGTTCTATGCACACGTTCCCGTTGTCTTTTTTTTTAATGTGCGGCCTGTCATTCATTTATTTCTATCTAGAAGACAAACAAACTTTTAGTAGCGCAGTACGACAATAACTTTGTGTCAGTTAGCGGATCCTGCTGGGAATAGTTTGAGGAGCAGTGCTTTGGAGTAAATTATCAAAGATTTTCTTAACATTTTAAACCCCTAAGAGTTTGAATTGAAGGTCTGTCACCTGCTGAATGTGACCGCTGGTAAATAGCGGCAACTTGCTGATGATTTGTCTGATGGCCGAGCTCCGAGAGAGTCCCACCAGAGCCTTACAGGCCAAAGCACGGATTAGGTCTGCGTCTGTGATGGGAACCTTCACCGACAGCAGAGACAAAAGCACCTGCAGGGTAGAGGAGGAGCAAGATACAATGAACAGTGAGGTAACTTTCTTTTACTATGGTAAAATGTGGACGGTACATAATTACACGGATTCTAAAAAAACAAGTAGAGGCATTTTGATGCCTACCTTTATGCCATTATTGTTCTGCAGTACTTGCCACATGTGAGCCAGCACCCTGTTGTGGGGAGGTGGCGGCTGCTGGGTGTGCAGCGGCTGTCTGAGGGGGGCAGCAGCAAAAGCACAGAGGCTCTGGTCCGGAGCGCACACACAGTTTATTATGATCTGATGTAGACGGGATACAACAGTTGGAGGCCTCTCGGCAAAACAACACAAACTGTTTCTAATTTGTTCAGTTAATTATGTCTTAGTTGTGTACTAAAAAATAACAAAACATGCAACAACAAAAAAAAAAAAGACAAAAGCAATAATGTGAACGAGTCATTTTTACTCAAACCAAGGCTGTCCGTAAAGTTACATGGGCAAAATTGGGTTTGAAAAAACCCCAACATGATCTTACTTTGAGGTTAAAACATTTTAGTTAAAGCAGCAAACAAACAGAAACTGAGCCAAGCATTAGCTTACTTGCAAAGCAGACTTCTGAATCTCTGCATCGTTAGGAAACACTTCACCCTCAGCCACACCAAGAATGATGCTCATACCTGAAGATGAAACAGAATAGACCAAATACATAGATGGATATCTACAAACTTATCTAAAAATCAGTGTTGACACAGGAACGTCTTACAGACCTACAGTGGGAACGGGAGACCTATTTTCATCCATAACCTCCACAGTATCAGAAAGCACTAACTGGATTTTAGGAACAACGGTGAGGATAGCCAGGATGTCCAAAGCATACCGAACTGTATCACTTCTGGAGAGAACAAAAACAACAAAAAACATACACACTATGAACTGAAGCCTCTATCAGTCACTGCTGCTATTTCTTCTTATTCACACAAAAATTAAAGCACATGGCAATAAAAAAATTGCTGGATTTTAGTTTTTTAACTTTCTTAAATCTCATCTCGGCTCATATCATTACTGCCTGCAGGTAAGATTACCTGCCGTAGTAGGTCTTCCAGTCACAGGCCGCAGATATCAGCTGCAGCATCAAAGGCACACAAGACAACTTGTGGAAAACTTTAACGGGCTCCCAGGGGAGCTGAGAAGGTCCACACTCTATAAGAAACTCCATCATCTCAATGATCTGCTCTCTGGTGTACGTGTATGCCTGGAAACAGGGAATAATGGAAACATAGAGGGTTATACAGGGCCTTGGTAGAGTATCACACAGTTTGGATTTTGACTTGTAACATCCAACTTCGGTGTAACTTTACAAAAAAAATTGCATAATTGTGAATTTAAATGGAAAATAAGACATTTTTTAATACATATATATAAAAGGAATTTTCAGAATTATGTGGAGCACTTTGACCTGCTTTTTGTATTAAGGGGGTGTAATAAATAAAACTGATTGATATGTAATATTTTTGCTGTAATTACAGCAGCATTTTTTCATCTAGAGACTTTTTTATTGTTTTAGAACCTTCTTAGTAAAATATATTGAGGTAGTTAAATTAAAAGAACGATGGTTGTGAATAGAGATTTTTTTTCACTTTTGCCTCAGATTCTCAAAGGGATTTAAGTTCAGATATTCTAATTCATAAACATTACATGATCAATAAGTGAGAAGCTTTCTATGAACCGACATATAAAAGGACATTTAAAAAATACATATACAACCTGCACTTTTATTTTTATTTTGCTCAAAAACAAAAAGAGAAATAATATTCTTTATGTTGCTGCATGTTTGCGCTAAGAGTGCAGTTTAATACGTAAACATTTTGATCATTCATTTCTGAGTGAAGCACAATATACCAGAACGCATTGCAGTCATGGCTCATGCTGCTACAATAAGTGGAAAATAAAAAAATTTAAATTTCCCAAGTGCAGAACCAAGAGGTTCAAAAACTGCTTTGTCCTTCATCCCATCAGACTGTACTACTCCTCTTTGCTGGGGTCAGACGAGGACAGAAGATGGGATGGATCATTAGACTTATAATGACACAAACCGGACTATGTGCAATAACATTAAACATTTAACTTTAAACAAGTGTAACAGATAATGTGCAGTATCTCTCCTGCTGGACCTTATTTTCTTTTCTTTTATATTTGATTTCATTAGAATATGACTTTATTTTTGTTTATTATTTTTGTGTATTACGTTTTTTTTACTGTAATGAAGCTGCTGGAATTTAATCACTAGCCTCATCAGAACAGCTCATGGTGATCCCCAGAGGATAACGTTGCCATCAACATTCTTCACTGTTGAGTTTTCAATCACATATAGACCAAATGGTCCCTCTGGTCTCATCTGTGGCATTATATGATATTCATTGTGATTTGTATTATTGTGAACAACAATATATATTATATATTAAATATTATGCCCCATATTCTTAAAACTTCAGAATTAGACTAATCTGTATTGCTCTCTTACATCAAATAAATCACAACAACCTGCTTATTTTGAATGATTACTCATCATGATCAAAACAAAAATGTATATTTATGTGCCTCAAAATAGCCTAATCCCACCCGGATGATGCAATCTACAAATGTGTTGTTAATATGCTCCGCTTCCCGGGCTGCATCAAATAACTGCTTACATAGCGGGGAAAAACACTTGATTTTTACCTTGTAAGACGGCTGATGGGGAACTACGGTGCCGCTTTCTGAAGTATGCAAAGACTGTTTCATCTGTTCAGTCCTCACTGCCAAGTGAGCCTCAAAGTACCTTTGATAAATAACATATTCAATGCATGAAACAGCTGCATTGTGCAAACAATTTATCTCAATTCAAAACTAAAGTTACAGCACAAATGAAACATTTACAGAGCAAGTTTCTTAAAACTGGAACAATTTTAATCTTTATGTGATTCAATTTGATATTGAAATACCTGCGCAACGCCATGCAGGTGTGCTTAGCCGTCTGTCGGCTGGAGAACACCTGGTCATCACTCATCAGCGACGGGTCAGTCTCTGTGTTAAGGATCTCCAAAGTACTGATCTACAAGAGAATGTGTAACTTATTTCAATTCGTTTAAAATAAAACTTTATTAATCCTTAAGCAAACAAGGGAAAAAAAATATTTAAAGAAGAATATTTAACCAATTTGTCAATTTATCACAAGTAGTGACGTTTGTTTTTCTTTTTCCCAGTCAGCGGACTATACCAATGATATATGAACCTAGAGCTGAAATGGGGAAATCAAGAGTTCTGTACCGGACTAACCAGGGATTTACCGCTTATGGGAAATGAGGCACAACACAAACTGAAAAACAAATTCATCCATCGATGAATAAAGTCTGGCCAAAAACTTATGAAGAATATAAAGAGATGTACTTTTTAGTTATTATTTAAATCTATGGATGGAGTTGCTTATGATGTGTTTTGTTTATTCACCACAAAAGGTGATCCTATTCTGTAAGTATCATATGTTGTGATCTAGGACTGTTGTTATTATTATCTGATTAATCACTTGAATGGGAAAAATACGAACATCCTTAAATATTCCCATCATTGTGACAATCAAATAATCAGTTTAAATTATTTTTCTTTTTCACTATTTGTAAACAATTTCATGTTTTCTAAGAGGGGAACCCCTCTCACCACCGGAGTAACAGCACATGGGCGATTTGGTACCAACCAGATTGACCAGCCTTCGCAGACCGTCCAGCTGGTCGAACAGCTGCAGCACCGCTCTGAAGGAGAAAGAGATGGAGAAAAACATGGTGGCGTGGCAGATGCCTGAAGCGTGGGAGGACTCCAACAACCACAGAGCGTAGGAGACCATGTCTGACAGCACACCGTCTGGGGACAAGCACACCTACAAGGAACACACAGAACCGCGAGGAGGTCAGCCAAAAAAAACGAAGTTTTGTCCCAAAAGCAATATCTAAAAAAAAACGGTTACTTCAAATCAAGTATAATCCACTTAGTTATAGAAATAATAAGGATGTCATTCATATGTCGTGCACATGTTCACTGTACCCTCTCCATTGCATCCTGATTGTACGCCAGGTAGTAGAGGCAGAGAGAAACTCCGGTTGCTGCCATGGAGGGCCTCGGGATCTCCAGGAGTTTCTGCACTCCACCGTGAGCGATGAACTCAGACGCAAACTTCTTGTGAAGGAGCAGTGATGCGAGATACTGAAGAAACAAGAGGGAAAAAAACAGAGCAAGTGTTTATGGGCTCTGTAGCTTACACATTTCTATCTTACCTATCTTACCAATTGTTTCTCGACTTGGTTAAACAATCCAATGTTAAGAATTTATAGCGTAGGCTCAAAATTAACAGTGGAGGATTTTTTTTATTTTTTATTGATTTAATCAAATTCATTAACTTTAACAAATTTTCACAAAAAAATGTTGATTAAGGTTTTGTTTTTACTTTTTTTTTTTATTTCTATACAATAATCCTTCCAGTTTAGTTAAAAATAGCAAACAGAAATGATAAAGCTGCTTTAAAAGTACAAAACAAAGTTCTAAGATATGCTAAATCAGCTTTTTGTGTGCTTTAAAGGCTCATATATTCTCACCCAAAAAATTATTTTCCAGTAATTTATTCCAAATAGGAGATTAGGTTGTCGGCCTCAGTATAATAAATATTTTTTATGTTTTAGGAAGCCTTGGCTTCTTTGAGGCTTTTTTTAAGTCCTAAAATATCAGTAAATCTTTGGTCTATTGTATAAAGTGAAATAAAAATGAATGAAGAAACACAAACAATTCATCTGCAGTTATAAGCCTTTATGGCCAGTAAGTTGTGTAATTGCTGAGCCCGACCAATCAGCAGAGCCCCGCCTACAAAGGCAGTAATTATCTTTAACAGACAGATGTCCATTTTAGTGGGGAGGGAGCCCGTAGCTAAATGACACACACACACACACACACACACACACACACACACACACACACACACACACACACACACACA
>JAVLVB010000591.1:281995-294861 GCA_032876305.1 Orestias chungarensis | reverse complement strand
TCACTGACCTGTGCTCAAAAAATGACACTTTCTGTTTAATCCTTACAAAGACAACAGCTTCAGCCTGTTGAGATATTTCCCCCTGTTTTCCTGTTATTTGGTTTAAAGGAGAAAGACGGTTCAATTAAACATTCACAAGTTCACCGTGTGCTGCATTCTTGCAATATGTACAAGTTTTATTTTCTCTCCTCTGGCGTCTCAGTGAATCTGGCTTACATGTCAAGAACTGAAAGCTTATCCTCCTTAGGAATTTAAAGATTTCTCTGACTCCCAGGGGGTCCTATATTGTACAAAGCTGAGGTGTCAAATACCATCCTCAGCTCTTTCCCAGAGTGACATGTAGCTTGCCTACAAATCCCCACAACATTTTATTTCATGTTAATAACATGAAACAAGTTTTAGTTTGAAAACGGGTTCATTGAGAATAGGTGGGCTTTGACCAATATACAAATACAAACACTGAATGTATGTAGCTGTTGGAAAAATACCTACAGCAGACAAATTTATGTCTTTTGAGTCAACAAAAGGAAGTCACAGAACTGATTTTTCTGTTCTGCTGATTCAAATATTGTAAGATTGTTAGAACTCATTTTAAACATCGACTATTGTGTTTTAGAAATTTTTTGTGTTAGATATGATTTTGGTTTTGTGGCATCTACTGAGTTAGACCATGTTTCCTTTTTTTAATTAAACTGGTCTGTATGTTTTTGGATATGAACCTGACCGTAAGTAGATTTTAGTGAAATTAACTGGAATGTTCTGAATACAATTTTGAACGATATCTACTGGTTTAATTTTTGTCAAATGCATTGAGATTACTTGAATTAAAATCTGTGCCGTAAAGATGAACAAGATGTAAATGAGATAATTAATAAAATTGATCTGATAATATTTTAAACCTTTTCATATGTAAACTTTTTAGAAATAATTATTTCGGTCAGGAATGTGGGTGGTTGTCCCTGTGTGTTGTATTTTTTAATTTTTATTTGGTTTGTTTGTTTGTTTGTTTTCTTTTCAGAGTCACCTAAGGGCGCCATTTAGAGCTGGAGCAGCAAGGTGTAGCCAGCACACCAGCAAAGCCTCAGACCATCAGCAAAACTAAATGAGGAAAAGATTGAAAAAGATTCATGGGGTTACCCTCCTCTGGTAACCCAAACCTAATTCTTTTACTGCTTCCTCTTTTGATTGTCGCTGCCGCTCAAGCTAGATTCACTCCTTGATTCACGTGACCGAATGGCTTTATTTCTGAGCAGCTATTTTTGGGCTCAACTGTAGTTAAATTTATTAAATATCTGAAGAAATAATATTTGCTGTACGTGACTGCAAGTGACTGGCCTTCGCAAAGTTTTGTTTCTATGTAGAAATGATCTATTTTGAGCTTTTGACTCTTAGCTTTGAATACGCTTTTGGTACTGTCACGGTGAAGATCACACTCTGCCAACACAGGAAATGTATTTTTCTGTGGGTACTGTTACTCTTTACATTGAAAAATGGAGTAATGGAGAAACGTAACATTTTTTAACCCTTTACTGAGCAGATATGTACAGGGTCGGGAACAACTAGCATGCTAAGTTCTGGATAATAGGCAAGGCAAGGCAAGTTTATTTGTATAGCACATTTTCGTGTACAAGACAATTCAAAGTATTTACATTGGAAAAAAGACCAGAAAATGAAACAATAAAATCAGCTTTGAATTTAAAAGAAATAAAATTAAAATTAAAATAAAATAATAATAATAGTAAGAATATTCTCAGTTGCTATGTGCACAGTTAAACAAGGCTGTTTTCAAACAACGGCAGAGTGGAAACCTGTCTCACCTCTTCAGGAAGACTGTTCCAGATTTTTGGAGCATAAAACTGGAATGACATATAAAATGACAACACCCTTTGAGATAAGCACATCTAGTGTGTCCTCTGTTGTGTGTAGGTTTGTTGACATGCTGAGCTAGACCAAACATCTGATGAGAGAAACCATACTCAACAGGATGAAGGCCATATTAAATCAAACTGGGCGTCCTTAACAACATGCCGTGCCTCACATTGGGAATAGATGCCAGAAAAGCCAAAGTCCTGTATTTCATGGATATTCAATTGAGCACAGGAACATATATTTCCCCAGGCAAACATGCCTTTTTAAAAACTTTTTATTTAATCTTATACAGGATATACGCTTTAGAAATCATATACAAAAGTAACAAATAGATCCTTGTAGAATATTACATGCATCATGTCTTACTCTAATTCACTTGGCCTCCAACGGCATTAAAGAATAAACAGTTAGAAAACAGAACACATGAACTTGTTGCCAAAGAAAAGAAATATTTTTGTATAAATTGTTCTGTCATTCTGCCAAAAAACGGAAATTGTGTAGAGAAACCAGAAATAGATAAACAATTTGAAAAAAGTAAAAGTAAATGTAAAAGTTACTATAACTAGTACTATCAAGCCAGGTTTGATTCTGGGATGCATAAGAGAAGAGATAGCCAGTAATACAGTATGTCAGGAAATTGGGTTCTGGCTGGGTCTGTTTGTATTTTGTTTTCCTGTTTTTTCTCCAGAGCGAGTGCAGGAGGCTGATAGGATATACGCTTTAGAAATCATATACAAAAGAAACAAATAGATCCTTGTAGAATATTACATGCATCATGTCTTACTCTTTGAACCTGCATGAGCCACTAAAGCAATTTTCCCATGTAACATCACAATAATGTAACTGTGTACAGTTTCTGTGCTTTAAAAAAATACTCTAAAACAGAAAGTTGAAAAAATATTATACATTTTTATGGGTAGAAGTATTCTAAAAAAAACAAAAACAAAAAAAAAGACTCTAACCTACAGTATTTACTGCCCTCAATAGACAACAGGGCCTTAAAGTATATTTTAAAAGCTCCCAATTAATGTGGCTAGCACCATTTTAAAAACATCTTAGACTATGAATAAATGTTTGGGATTAAAATAAAATATTTTAATCAAAAGAGAGAGAAAGTTGTCGCTATGTTGTTCACAGTGGAGATTATACCGTAGGTAATACTCCCACCACCTACACAGGATGTATCTAAAACATTTAAAACAGTAATCTGGGATTTATTTGATGTTGGCTAAGCATCTATCATATGCACTGATTACTGACGAACATCACAGGTTTAGTGTTTTCAAGAGGAAGCCAAATGTGACCAAGACAAAGTCTTGTTTATTTTATTGGGGCTGAGAATGTGAGATCTCTTAAATCATTTGGGTCATTTAGGTATTCAACATAATGTTGAAAGTAAAGTTATGAGGCCTCCTGAAATCAGGTATGCATTTCCCAAATCCCTTGGGATAGGGTCAGCTACAAAGACTTTGATTCAGAAGACTCGAAATTTCCTGAACAAGTTAAGAAGGGCTCTGGTTCAGCTACTTAGTCAGAACTCAGTCTGAAATGCTTGATCTGTATCTTGTTTCGGTGTGATGAAAACACTCCAAGATGCGATTTTTCTGTGTTTGTTTATGTCCATTGGACTACAGTAATACAATTGCATATATTTGAATTTTGCATAAATAGATTTGAATGTGTTCAACATGGAAATTGTTAGCTGGTCTAATATAACAAAAATGAATCTGGGAAAAAAATATTCTGAGATTAAATAGGAAGGTAAATGGTTTTGTTTAAATAAACAAAAAAACAACATAAAAACAGCAGGTAAACAATCCTGCTCCTCTTTGTTGGTAAAATAAATGCACAAGTTTTATGAACACAAACTTGTTCCAAGGTGATGACACAATGTTTGACAGATGACAGGCAACACAATGCTGAGATGGAGTGTAACCACTCTTAACAACAGAAATACAGACTTACAAAACTGTGCTTGTCAAAAGCCAAACACTAAAAGAAAAAACACTGAAAAGTCATTTTGAGGGAAATGAATAATCTATAAAGAACATGATGAATGTGGAACAACAGACGAGTCCATTTAACATAATGTGCTGGAACTACTGTACCTAGGGAGGAAAGCTAGAGTAGTGATTACTAAAACTTTGCAGAAAATAGAAAATAAACAGTTTATAAAATTAGCTAAACACTGTAGGAAACACAGTAAACATGAGCACGAATAACTCAAAGTCCTGTGACAGTTGTTACCGCAAGTCCTCTTCATGCCACATTTTCCCAAACAATACAAAAAAAAATTGCCTAATATAATCTTGACATCCTAGAAAGAATCCAGCTTTCAAAATTCAAAATCCACTCAGGTTTTGACGTCATTTCATTTTTCCCTGAAGTCAGTGTGGTGCCAAAGAGTCGGGAAGATAAATTGTTCTCCCCTGTGTGAGCACAGGCGATGTCATAAACACAGTGCCAAAGGTGTCAGTGGGAGTCAGTGGGATTTGCTTGTTCTAAAACCCTGAATTATTCTGCCAATTTATAATCAGCTGGTGTTGTGGGAGGTTCTTTATAGCTGCAAGGAATTTAATCATTCATTTTGAATTTGAGCTTTATCTTATTCAGCGCCATGAGGGACAAACACACTTGTTCACGTCTAAAAGAGAAAATTAATTAAGCATGCATGTTGTTGCTTTTTTTGTTGTTTTTTAAGATAAACCGAGTGCCAATAAAAATAATAAGTGGCCCTAGTTTCACAAATGTTACTGGGAAATGCTCTGTACTTTACTGCGCTGTATCTAGTCCACAGACCAACAAATTGCTTTACACTCCTATCATGTGGTAAACGACATTGTGGCCACAGATTTCCTGGACCAGACTGTCCAGACAGAAAGGCTGCCCAAGGAAACAACAACTGAAATAGACAGAATCATGGTTCTAACCAGCAACCCAGCCATGCAGGACAACCTTCTACCTCCACCACTGCCTAAAAATGTAAGAAAAAGTGTATTGTTGAGAAATATATAATAATATTTTTTCCATATAAACACAAGTGGGAAATACCAGAAGCAAAATATTAATGTAATATGTAACACGGTGTGTTTACAGCTAATATATCAACAACAGGACCAATGCTAGGTTCAGCTATGAAGTAAAGAAGTGTATAAATGCATTAATGACCACAGACTACAAAATACATTTAAACTGGTGGCTTATTATTTGTTGAACACATGTAGAATTGACATACACTTTACATGAAATATCCAACCCAAAATAATTCCCTGTACCTTTTTGTAGGAAATTTACTTTTGAATCCCTCTTTTGAAGATAAAACCTAATTTAGGTATTAATTGGATACGATTTTATTGTATCTATTCTTATTCAAACATAGGTTATAGCGCTATTTAAGAACAAGTTGATGACAGTATTCTATTATTTTATTTGAGTTACTCAAAGTTGTTTGAAAGGGTTATTTCTTTCATTTCCTGTTTTAAGCGATATTAGTTTCTATTATAAACCCAACGCAAAGTTTTCCAATTTCAAACAACACTTAACAGCATTGAATCGGTTCCAAGAAAATAAATAAAATATACAGAAAAATCCAGCAAAAGATTGAAGAATTTTCAAATTCAATGTCTTTATATCTTTGGTGTTCCTGAAGAGTTTATTCCGCTTCTCTGAGTAGCCAGCTGCTATTTTAGCAGTAATGCATGGGTGGTTGTAACGGAAGTAAATGAAGCTCAATGTCCAATCAGAACCAGCCCTCTGTGTCTGCGCCTTTTTTCCTTTGATAAATCATAATTTGAAAACTTTTCTATTAGCTTGGGTAAGCAGGTAAGCAGAGCTTATCTGCAAGTTCTATATATGTAACATAAAATATCTCTGCACACAGACACATAAGTTTCACATTAAGTTTTTCTCTATCTACCAGATGTGAAGGTGGCACATCTGTTTTATTTAGTTAGCACTCTTTACTCCTTTGTCAATGCCATTGTTTGTTATTTTTCTTCTTCTTTGGATTCATCCCTAATGACTGAATCATGTCATGCCTCCTCCATGTTTTTCTGCCCCCAACCTTCTGACGGGAGCCAACATTCCTCATGGAGAAAGAACCTTCTCTTGGAAGATGTTGTCAGGACGACTGTGTTTCTATTGGTGACTGTGGAGGTGCCATGACAACCACAGACCTCGGTGTTTTCAGGTTCATTAAGTGTTGGGGTCGGTGAAGTCAAGGAGCCGGTGAAGAGCTCCAGGTGACAAACATTTTAACTACGGTTTGTCCTGAAAAGTTTCAGCCCGGAGCATCGAACACTTTGCCGAGGTTAGGCTTATCTGCAGCGCCTCATTCGGGGTCTCTTTGTCCACCACATCAATTAAACCTTTCAACCATTCTCTAAATGTGTCTTTTTTTACCTCAGGTGCCAGGGTCTCTTAAAAAGGAATGTGGAGGATTAGACCACGACACAGAGAAATCCTGATCCCTCAATTTAATTCGATCATTCTTTCCAAAGCACCTGATTGAAGAAAGAATACATGCGAACGAGCCGAGGTGTCTGTTTGGGGGGTCTGTTTTGGGATTATGATAACAAAAATAAGCCTAGAAGGCTTTGACGTGTGTTATCTCTCTGGACAAAAGTCACATGTCGGAGAGGATGCTGCTGACGTTTTTTTTATTTTATTTTGTTGTTCATTTCCAAATCAAGTGTCCTATTTTCAATTGGTGGCTTTTTATTATGTGAGTGGGCTAAACAAGATGTGTGTCTATGTATGTGTGTGTCAGGGGGCTTTATAAAAGGTCTGAAGGGTCGAATCAGATCTCAGTTAGAAGTTTCAACATCAGAGGAGCAGTTTTCAATCAGAGAAAAGGAATGTAAGTACCTACAATGCTTGTCCAAGAAAAATGTCTGATTATGTGTTGTATTTACTTTTTTATGTTTTTAATTTAATCCTCAAGTTTTTTATGTTTGGTTTGTTTTATTAAAAATGAAAAACTTATCCTAAAGCTGCATTTTTAGTTGGTCTCATTAATGTCAAAGTGAATGTATAGCAATAGAGATATGGTGAAACTTATATTGTGGAGAAGTTCTTTGTGCTTTGGTTTTTACCTTTACCTTGACAAAGCCCTACCAGCATGTTTAGCATAGAATCATTTAAGATACGGGAGATAATTACGAGTTCATTAATTTCTTCTTTACAGAATCCCAGTGAGGGAAATTTTGTCACCTTTTTTTATAGATTTTATAATTTAGATTTTAAAATTATAAAACGTATTTATAAATTCTAACCCTGATAATCATTTAACAGGAATCTACCTAATTTGAAAGTTTGTGCAACGATTTGAAATTAAATATTGCTAACCATTTACATAGACATCAGTATTAGGTTCATATATGACACACAACTGCTGATTTTTATTTTTTATTTTTGCATTTACTTAAGTTGTTTTGTTAAACTGTGATATTTTACCAAATGAAATCGTTAAAATTTAACTGTGCAAATGTTTTTGTGAAGAAACGTGATTTACAGTTTGCCTGTACAACGTAATCTAGTAAAGAAGTACAGCGGAAGATCGGACTAAATGTCACACTCTCCAAACAATGTTTAACCTGCTTTTATATGCATATGTTTTCTGATTCAGAAAATGCAGATCTCCCCCCGGGCTGTGCAGCAGTTTGCTGTGATGCTTGTAGTCATCTTTATAACCGGCCATTGTCAACAGAGTGACAAGTGAGATCACAGCATTTGATTTGTTACTTCTACGCTGATTTTATCATTTCATCTTGAGATGATGAAACATACATTAATAACAATTTAAAGACACGTAAACATTTGTTATCCATAACCTGTTATTTCTTTTCAGCGTTTTCTTTTCTCTTAATAAAATAAAGCACCAGTTTTAGTTATTTTTTTTTTTAAATCAAAATCATCAAGAAGTTATTTTGTCCTACTGAACAGAATAACATCAGTCCTTTTCAAAAGTAACATTGTTTGTATGTAGATTACTCTCCTTCACTTGATTTTGCTTTTAATGTACAGAAATATATATGAATCAGAAATGTTTAAATCATAGTTTTTCCCATTTTTTGTTGGATACTTTGAGAAACTTTTCCATGAGTACCAACAGGTTTTAAACCATGGCTTTGGCATCCTCTGAAGTTCAATAGAAAATAATTCCCTTAGAATAAAACTTAGTATCTCTGATTAATTGTCGGAGTTTTGAGACAGTGCACTGACTTGTCTTTGTTCTTCCTGCAGTCGTCGAGCTGTGACTGAACACCAGCTGATGCACGATCGTGGTCGAAACATCCAGAGTCTGAAAAGGCTTTTCTGGCTTTCCAGCGCTATCGAGGGTCTTCACACGGCACAGACCCGCTCAGCTGCCGCTTTCACTCCTTCAAAGCTCCTGGGTTCCCCTCTGAGTCAGGACCTGAACCCAGCTGGAGAAAGCCCCCAACCTGCTCAGGTCGAAAGCATGCTGAGAGACTTCATTTACCCCAACATGAATCATCTCTTGGATGAAGACCCTTAAAAACTACAAAGATGAGCATAAAACATACAATAAAAAGTACAGAAAGACTGAGAGTTTCATTCTTTTTTCCTTTTTTTTGTATAAAAAAAACCTACATCCCACCAAAAAAGTCATCTTTATGGCTAAGAATTTCATTTAGCTCAAGAAATAAAAATAGCGGCATTTAATGTTTTTTTTTGTTTTGTTATGTTTTTTAAATTCACATGAGGCTGGTAATAAAAATTTTGTATTTCTTTTAATAATTTTTTGTTGTACAGTAGCTAACAGGGTCTCTTAGCCGGCAATATTTTAACAATTGTTTAGAACTTTGATCGCCTTTTATTTGTACAAGTTTTGAGGATTTGAGGATTTCTTTATTTCTCAAATCAGACAGTAAAGCAACAGTAGTAAGTACATGATAAGGGTACACCATAAAAATGAATTCAAAAATATTTGCAAACTATATAAGTCTTACTTATTAGTTCTATACCCTCTATCACTTTCGATATAGCAGATCTTTATGCAAGTATACATGTTAAAGCCAAAAGGCTATTTATTCTTTTCTGAGTGCAGCTGAATGCTTCAAAGATATAAATACTGTTAGTGTCTGCATTCATTATGTGTAAAACAATTACATAATAAGAAATAATTATAAAAAATGCAATAGTTGTAAAGTTTTCTTATTTTTTCCCAGCACACCAATACAACTAAAAGCATGTAGACGTAAATGCAGGCAAATCAGTGTAATGGAAAAAAAGCTGAAAAATTAGACATTTATAATTTAATTTACTACACCAAGTGTATATTTTGCATATATTGTACAGATATAACTCAAACTTTTTTCTTTTTTTTTAAGTAAATGTTTTTTTAATTTTCATTATTAGTGTTCAGAATATTGTTATTATTGGTTGCCTAGGAGATCAGGTCCTGGGTAATATTCTCCCTGAATGAAGTAAACATCGCGAGATTTCCGTGATTGGCTAACGATAATTAGCTCAGCGAGCGGAGTAGATGCTGGGACACCGGGTCGTGTACATTTCCCAGTCGCTGCTGTTTCTTAATCGTCAGCAGTAAAACGGGGCGGACACCCCAAGGAGACGGTGGCCGTCGGACTGAGTCTCGCCAACTGACTCTTCAATAACCCTCTGTTCTCATCCTTGAATCTGCAGGTCAGTCGGTGTTAGCATTCGTTAGCTGAATTTGGTTTAGCTAGTTGGGTTAGCCAGAGCAGCGCGTACTCAACACCCGCTTTTAAAAAAAATAAAAAACAGCGGTTATAATTTTTTGTTAATACTATCGAGGAGACACGAGGGGGAAAAAATAGCGTTTGATTTTGTTGGTCGGTTTGAATTAAGCTAACACCAAACGCGCCGCGAAATAACACGTTTGTTGCCGTCGGCGAAGATTTATCCGCAGCTCGTTTGCTGCTGCTGTGAAACAAGTAAACCAGAACCAAAATTATAAACGTTGTTGGAAATTATATTTTGTTTTGTGCAGTGTGGCTCGGTGGAAGCGACAGTGTGACAGCAGAGCGCAACATGACACGTTGTGTTTTGACTCGTTTGACTCCCCGGAGATCAGCAACAGAAACATGTGACAGTTCAGATCCTGTGGGGTTGCTGAGCTGTGCTGACTCGGGTCATTCTGTTGTTTGTTTCCTCCTCTGAAGTCGTCCAGCCAGACGGTGGATCTTTAGTCCTCCGGGCAGGACAGTGGCAGAGGCAGGGCCATCGGGGATCAGAACAGGGCTCCATGAGCACGACGGGGCAGCAGCAAGTGGGGGTGCTGCGTTCTCGCCGAGCCCTTGGCCGGGACAAGGATCCGGGCCAAGGCATGGGCATGGAGGCGGCCTGCTGGCTGTCCCCTGGAGTGCTGCGCCGGCTGATCGAGCTCCCTTCTCCCCCTTTGTCTCGACACCAGCTGAAGAGACTGGAGGAGCACAGGTAAACACTAGGTCCTTTATTATCCCCTTTAAGTGTAGACAGTTTTATAATTGCCTAAGATGCTTAGCAATCCTAAAAAAAAAAAAGTACAGTTTTAGAAACAACTGCTATTTTTAGGTTTGGTTTTATTTTGAAAAGACCTGCAACCCTCTTTAGACATTAGATTATTAACGTTGTGTTTTTTTTTTGTTTGTTTTTGATATAAAAGACTAAAATCTACACTGATTGATGGTTTGCGTGTCATTTCAAAAACTCAGTTTGTGTGTTAGGGTGTTTTATATATCCTAAAATGCTTTGCTAATCAAACTGAGCAGTATGTTAAGCCTGTAAACATAGAATATTTTTTGCAAATCATTGAACATTTTATTCAGCTTGTCAAAAAAAAAGATAATAATATACGTATACTTAATCATATTTATTTTTAAATAAACTGTTTGAAAGAAAAATCGTTTTTTGAGTTATTTGACTAAATGGGAAGAGGACAAAACATTTGCATATCGCTATGTTAGCGCTTAGTTTAGTGGTTTAATAGACACTATCAATTTGTGGACATAAAAACATGCATATAACTTCATGTACTTCAGGAATGCTGTCTAAATATGTTCAGACGGTACCTAAACCATTTTGAAAATATAGTAAACAAAATGAGAATAGTTTGACAATAGGATTTTGAGACATTTGTTTACTTTGCTGTGTTTGAATTTGTACTATTGTGTTTACATAACCTCATCTAGAGGCCCCATACTCAAATAGCGGCCCGCGGGCCTTTTGAGGCGCTTTGGATAACTATTAATGGCACACAAGCTGTTTTGAAACGTTTTTTTACAATTATTTAAAAGATATATATAAATTCAATTGCGCTGCCCGCTCTTATTTTGAAATCGCTTGCTGCGATCTCAATACGGGGCTGGGGGTTGCCTCCATACAGCCCCCCCAAACTGAGACAGTCAACCTCAGCAGCAGCCACACGTTTACCGACCAGAGCAGTAATGGCATGATCGAAATTTGTGCGAAACGTGAACATGCCTCAGTGTGTCTCCCTGGCAATCACACCATTTAAGTCCAGGTTTGAAACATTGTCCAAAGAAACAAGAGGCCAATTCTCCCATTAAAGGGGACATGTGAGAAATGTGAAACAGTTCTTTAGATGCATAGTTTCTTAAACGTAGCACAAGAAATGGGCTGAAGGCTATTTTTATTTATTTTATATATTTTTTGGATCTTGAACAGGATTATGTTTGGCTTTATTTGGTTATTTTAATATATGCCCAAATTAACTTATATTTTTATTTTAGGTAATATTTTTGTTTTTAATAAAAAGGAAATGTTATGTTATAAAATATATTATAAATTTTATACATATGTTATATTGTTATGATACGTTATCATACACAGTCCCAATAAATGCCCAATTGATTCACTGGGGGGAAAAAATGGCCCCTCATAATTTCTATGATGACATTTCTTGTTTACTTAAAGAGCCCGACTCTTTTATGTTAAGCTCCGGTTTTGAGTCTGCTTTAAGTAGAACAAGTATGTGTTGTTTGACATGCATGTGTAAATTATTAATCCTCAATTTGCAATGCTTTCTTTACACCTTATACCAAATTTATTAATTACAAAAAAATAAGAGGAATATGATAAACAAAAAGGTACATTATGAGTGATTAGAGATGTTCTCATTAATTTACGTAGTCACAGAATGAGTTTTAAAGTTTTGTGAGATGTGGTCCCTATTCTTATTCCCGTTCTTTTAAAACCATCATTTATGCGTCCAGTTTATGGTAAAATCTCTAGAACCTCATCTGGTTTCCTGTTTCTGCAGGTACAGCAGTGCCGGACGCTCGCTACTAGAGCCTCTTATGCAGCGGTATTGGGAGTGGTTGGTTGGACAGGTCCCTTCCTGGATAGCCCCCAACCTCATCACCATCATCGGCCTCGCCACCAATGTCTTCACCACTCTCGTGCTTGTCTACTACTGTCCGACTGCCACTGAGCAGGTTAGTCTTAAAAAATACATTTATTCAAGTAAGTTTATAAAGTTACATAAGGCACCGTTTTTAAAGCGCTCACCATCAACTGTGCTTACTGGCGACATGTTCTTGTCTATCGTGTTAATAATTTTTTTTCATAATGCCCTTCGTGTCCACATGCAGGTGATTACAGTCAATCAAACTGCATTGGTTGTTAATTTGCTGACAGAACAATTAGACTCAGTTAGTAATAAAACTGAATGTGTATTAATTAGATTGCAATGACTTTAATGTGTCACATCTTATTTATGTGTTTTAGATGTTGACAACTGGCTTTTAGGAAATAGAGCGTTTGTGGGATCTGGAAATGTCGAAAGCGTAAAAGCAAACACATTTTCTGAGACCCAGAGCTGAACTTTTGATGCATTGTTGGACAAGTTATGCGTATATTTAATACATGGTTATTAATTCGGTCAGAAAGTTTGTTCTTAGTTTAAAATTTTAAAGGTTTTTCTCTACAGAATATGCAGAAAATTCCTGTACTAAAAAAAAGTATATTAAGGTTTTGGGTCTGTTTTTTTTTCT
>JAVLVB010000591.1:262395-281895 GCA_032876305.1 Orestias chungarensis | reverse complement strand
AAAGACTTGAATAACACTTGACTGTTTGTTTGGTGTGTGCTTACAAATGCTAGAATCCCTGCCTTTGATTAGAGCAGCATGTTTTTCAGTGCTGACTTTCCTTTACACACTTTTTGTCTGTGTCACGACTTTCTTTGAAGCTCAGTAGTGTATCAGTATGACCCCATACACCCTCAAACCTACCACTGCTTCTGTGCTAAAGAGATGTAATATACAAGCAGGCAAATATGATGAGCAAAGCATTGTTTGTGGGAATCCTTTAACTGTGTTCAGTGTCTAATCTTGTGTCTTGTCCTTGCAGTTTTTGTTGTATTGGGAACCAGTATAGCAGTGCAGATGGGCACCAACCCAGACTGGATGTTCTTCTGCTGCTTCGCTGGGATGTTTATGTTCTACTGTGCCCACTGGCAAACATATGTGTCGGGAACACTGCGCTTCGGCATGTGAGTCAAGAAATGCACAAAGCAAAATCGTTTCTTGTCCCAGTCTAAACATTTGTCAGTTTTCCATTAAACAAAGTCTTTCAGTGCTGATTTCAAACTTGTCTTTTGTGGCAAAACAATGTGAGACAATTGCTTTTTTTTTTCTTTTTTTTTTTTATATATATGCGCGAGCGAGCACGTTAATTATAAACAGGATAGGATAGGATATTTGGCAAAGATGTGGTGCAGTAGTTTACATAAACAACAATAAGTGTTTTTATTGAGATAACAAAGATGCTAATATAGTGACATGTAGAAAGATTAATACCTGTATAACTATTATATGTCATCTGGTACACTGACTTTTTAGTTGGAACTTTTTGGTTTTTACTCGTCTCGGCCATGAGACACAGTCACAGTCAGACCAGCAATTTGGCCTTCTGTGTGAGTTTAAATATTACTGTATACAATTAAGTAAGTTAAATATGGGCTAAATTAGTTAAAAAATACCTACTTATAATGCCGTTTTCCTAATGTGAAGCTTTGTTGTTTTAAAAAAATTGAAAATAGCATTTGATTCTAAACTTCTTTGGAAATTGCTTTAAAAAAAACATTTTCTGGGCCTTTGCTTCATTCGCTGCTAATTTGCAGCTTTCCTTAAAAACCTCGAGGGAGCTTATGTGATTGAAAATTTGTCACAGCTAATCCGCACAAGTGTTTCACAATGGACTTAGTCTTAAAATGTTGATTGCTGAAAAGCAGACATTCTCTTTTAATGAAAAGTGAAAGAATAACTCTGGAACAAGTTTTAAGAGACTTTTTTTTCTTGGGCTTTATCCGAGGCCATGGAGAAGTTATCTAAAAGTGGATCAACCGGTAATACTTTCATAATAATCCCTTGATTAGCTTATAGCAGTGACGTTAACCGTTGAGGTGGAGTAAATCTAATGTGTCCTGTGTGTAGATTTGATGTAACAGAGGTGCAGCTCTGTCTAGCAGGATTACAGATGTTCACAGCCACTGTTGGTCCCCCCCTGTGGAACGTGATGGTAAACTTCCTGGCTGCTGCCTGCATGGCTAACTGCTGTCTGCCTCCACAATGGCTGCTGTCCTACATGGAGTCGCATAGAGAACATTCGTTCATCAGTGTTTTTTTTTTTTTTTTTTTACACCCATACATGGAAAAGCAAACTACCACCTCCATGACCAGTGACGTTTTGTGGAGGAAGGTTGCAGGAATTCGAATGTGCTGATCGACTTTTACTAAACTTCACTTTTAAACTCTGCTTTCTCCTCCCACTCAGCATTGATGTGACTGAGGTGCAAATCTTCATAATAATCATGTATTTGCTGGCCGCCGTGGGAGGATCTGCTTTTTGGCAGTCACTGGTAATTTTGAATGGTTCTAATTCCAACTAATTGACGCAATAAATTTGATGCTTTAATTATGTGGTCCTTTTTGATACTTTCAAGAGAATTGTAAAACTGCTCTAACATTGTTGTTGTTTATACTGTCGCTTTTATCAGTCTCTAATATTACTCAATGTATGCAACTTTGAACTATTGTTGGTTTTAATTTAAGTTTCCAAGTTTACTCGATGACTCTCTTGATTCTCAGATTCCCGTCCTAAATATCCAGATGAAAATGATTCCCGCCATCTGCACTTTATTGGGAGCCATCTTCTCTTGCACAAATTATTTCAGAGTTATTTTTACTGGAGGCGTTGGTAAAAATGGATCCACGATAGCTGTAAGTATTTAAAAAGTATGAATTATGTTCCCGTTTGTCATTAGCCATATAGCATATACTTGATGCCGTTTTTCCATGGTGGTCCGATCGCACAGCAGCTCTAAGCGGCTGTTTATCTTCCTCCTGAGTGATCCTCTTGTAATCAGATCTCACTTGTTTCCTATGCAAATACATGCACAGTCTGGCTCTCTTGGTCAGCTGTGTTCTGAAGCACAGTATGTTCACAGCATGTTCATGTAAAGTTGCCCATTCTCATTTTAGAAACTATACATTATATTTATTCATCTTTTCTTAGAGATGCTTTGTAACTAAACTTAGTGCCGATCACAGTCCTGACCAGTGAAAGTATTTAAACCACTTTAACCTAGAAGTTTAAAAACAAGAATGGAAATGCAAATATTGATTATGTATCCAGAGCATAACCTGTTTATATTTGTAATCTGTTGATTCAGAGTTTATGTCAGCACCAGTAGTTAAGACATAATAAAAGACAAACGAGCATCTGTTTGTAATGTTTGTGACTTTTCTCCATGTTTTCATTGACACTGATTTTATTCCTGTTCGTCCCCAGGGAACCAGCGTCCTCTCTCCCGTCTTCCATATTGGTTCTGTTATAGTTCTGGCGATGATGATATACAAAAAGTCTGCTGTTCAGCTCTTCGAGAAACATCCGTGTCTTTATATCCTGGCGTTTGGTTTCGTATCGGCAAAAATCACAAATAAATTAGTTGTAAGTCGACATGGATCGTTTGCTGTTATCTGTGAATTCTTCTTGTGAAACACATTATTGCAGAACAATAATGTATTGTTTCTTCAGTGGCCGCACGAAACAGTCAAGTTATTCAAATTTAGTTGCAAATGTACATTACAATAGTAGTAATAGTTTTGCATGTCTTTAAAACCGAGGAACTATAAGCAAGCAATACAATATTCAAAAGAATGAGGACACCTTTGAAGATTAAATTATGCACTATTATATCACACTCTAAGGTTCTTATTTTGGCATTTATTCGAGCTGTTAGCTTTGAAGGCCTTTGAGTAGAAGGAGGCACAACAAATAAACCTAACATTGTCCTTAAGGGTCGGTAATAACATTTTTGAAAAATAGCGACTGAATGATAAGCTTGATTCCAGACTTTCTTCCTTATAGTGTTTGATATGTTTTATGCAGAATCCAGTTGTAAACTTGTTCAAAAGCATGTAAAAGTTGAAGAACGAATAACTGTATGTGTGCATATTCTTTAGTCTCTAGCATAAAACTTTACATAAACCAACTGGAATCTGGTCAAATTCTTAACCTTGTAAACTTCATGTTGGCAGTAAAATCTTTGAGTAGCTCCACATCTTTAACACTTGAGTCCATTTTTCAAAGGGTCAAGTAGAAAATCGTAAATGTGATTAAATTTAAATCATTAATACAAATTAGCTCTTGTTCTCGTATCGAACAAGGATTAAAACAGTTGGTGTTTTAGAATCACAGAAAACTTTCTACGCCCATTATAAATGTTCTTTGTTTTTGGGTTTTATCGTAATTTCAAAAAAGTTTTTTTGTTTTTGACACCATCTGCATTTCTTTTCCCCCCACAGGTAGCGCATATGACAAAAAGTGAGATGCATCTCCATGATTTGGCGTTCTTGGGGCCAGGATTACTGTTTCTCGATCAGTATTTCAACAGTTTTATCGATGAGTATCTGGTCCTCTGGATCGCACTGGTAAGTAAACGCTTCCTACTCAAATATAGCTAATGGCATTTATTGATAAACATGCGTGTTGTAATGAGTTAAGATTTGTTTCTGTACATGTCCTGATTGTGTTTACAATCCAATTACCACCTCGAAAGGACATTAAGTCTAACATTATTTTCTTAGACTAATTGTAAAGAAAGTGTTTAAGACACATTCAACTGAAAATGTTTTATTTATTTATAATAATACCGTTTTTGGGAAAAGACCGTTTTTATAATGGCTGACAATTACTTTTTACTCTATTGTTGAAGACTTTTTGTCCATTCTTTAAGACCTTACTTCAACTCTTTCACGTTCGCAAGCTGTTGTTTCTGCACAACTCTCCAAAGACCTCACACCAAAGTTTTCCAATCAGGCAGATTTAAACTAGACTTTTGCTAAAGTTTTTCTGTTGTAGGTTTTCTGCTGTGTTTGGGGTCATTGCCTTGTTCTTGACCCGCTAGTTGTCACACAGATGGACTCATGTTTGAGTCTACAATAATGTCATCTTCATTAAAGATGGTATTTGACATAAATAAGTAACGCTTTCAAATTCTGTAGAGAGCCATTTCTTACCCTAAATGTAATTGTAGGGATTAATGGTTTCTATTTTAATAGCTTGGAATTGACCGTACAGCCCTTCTAAGATTGATGTGCAGCATCAGTTTTTTACCCTCCATGACATTTTGTTATTGTACAGTTCACCCTATATAACAGTGACCAGTCTCCTTTCTTTTTGCAGATTATTTCCTTTTTTGACCTGGTGCGCTACTGTGTCAGTGTTTGCAACCAGATCGCCTGCCATCTTCACATTTTTGTTTTCAAAATCAAGCCTTGCTTAGTCCCCAGTTCGGCTAATCACTGAGGACACGCCAGCCGTTACGGACTCTGTCCCTTTCACTTAGGCGCACTCATCCTCTCTTCCCTCAATTTTACTCCTGAAGAGACGGGATGCGGTGTAAAAGTATGTGCTCCTGCCAACTGAATGTGAGGACAAATAACGTACATTAGCATACTGGAAGATTACTGTCACTTTTTTTTCTTTTTTTTTTGTTCTTTTTTTTCTTCCACCAGTGCAGAATTTAATTTCTGACAAATTCTTGGTTACAGCGAGCAAATGTTTCAGTGGAGTGCAGGTGCTACTCGGTTTGCCCAAGGAGAGAAACCTACATGTGTTTTAACTGTATAGGTGAAGAAAATGTATAAGGAAACGAATCAAGGTTTTTGCTTTTCATGATAAGGATTTTTGTAATATTTGCCTAACTTTAACTTTTGCTATTGTAATAGGAAACCGTTCTCTTAAGTTAAAAGTCATGCTACGACACATATATAAATATAGATATATATATAAGAACTTAATGTATGCGGTTTTTAAAGCTACTTCATCTTCTGCACATGAATTTAAACTGTGCTGCTATTTTGTATCAGCGGAATATGGTTTTGGAGGTAACAGCAGCAACTATGATGCAAAAATACTCACTGCCAGTTTAGAATTTTCTTTTTCTCTTCATTACTGGGTTTTGTACACTTTTTAGAGTTAATAGAAAGTTTCTTTTTGTTTTTTTGTTTTTTGTTTGCATTGGACAAGGGTTACAAAAAACGAAGGAATAAAAATCACAAGTGGGGAAAATAGTGGGTTCAGTTTCACCAAAAAAACCAGTTGAGTTGGGACTGTTAAAGGCATTTGGAGTTACGAGAGGCTAGAGATACTAAGAGTGGCTTTTTATTCACAACAATACACGAAGCAAGTAATTTGACTTATTTTGAGCTTTTCATAGTAAAATATTGAAACAGAGGAGCATATATGTCAGTCCTGTTATAGTTTACCGACTCATTCTCTCCAAACAAGACCAAATTATACCTGCACGTCTCACTTTTATTACCTATTTTTACTCTGATGTTTGCACCTGCTTAGTATGAAACGGTGTGTGTTGTGCATTATTTTTGATTGCAATTTGTCAAATTTTGTAGGCTGCTAGTTCCTCCTATTTTAGACTATCTTTTATTCCTAGTCCTTTTCCTTAGACCCCGATTAAAAGACGAGTGTTAATGTTGAAACAAGTCATGGGGCGACGATTTAATGGAGGTTTAATGGCACCAAGTTGTGACTGTGTTTCAAAACAGTACCCTTTAGATTAGATTTGTCCGTCTTTTCAAGGGATTTGTGAATGAGGAAACCCCAGACTCACCACCAGATGTCTGAATGAACACAGATCAACTAAGAAATCAGCCGTGTGAGCTGTATTCAGTATTTATTTACGGTTTTCCCCCTAAACGCATATATGCTAAAGAAAAGGTGCACATGTGAATGAGTGCGCAGGAGATGAGGTGAAATAACAAACACATAATTTTTTTTTGTTTGTTTTGTTTTTTATGTGATGAATGAAAAGAAGAATCTGATCAAATGTAATAAACCTTGTCTGTTCTGTAGGCAGCTGCTGCTCTTCACTCAGCTTAATGATGATGTTTAAGACTGCTGCTTCTGGAGAGGGTTCCCAATGATGGTCTGCATTCAGATCCAATAATAGTTACCTGCTTATGCATTTTGTGCCTGTTAATGTTGTTTTTTTGTTTGTTTTTCTGCAGAGTTTTGTTCTTTGACTCTGCAGTTTTCTTTAACATCTGTAATGCCAAGTGTTGGGTCTCAATAATGTTTAATATCTCAAGGTTTTTCTTCATTCACGTCAGGATGGTGGTGGTCTTACTCATCCAGATATATCTTTACACAAGTGTTAAAGGATCCGTTCACCCAGATCTTGCTTTTTTTTTTCTTGTTCTTTTAATTTCTGGGAAAATATAATCCTCAAAGAATGAACGTGTTAATTCAGAAGAATGTTTAATATGAAATACAGATACAATATACATGCAAAACCTTAATACATTTCAAAACAGTCCAACTTGAAATGATAATGTTGGGATTTTGTAAACGATTAGGTAAATATTGGTTTTAAGAAATATGACTTGCTGTTCAACAATGAGCGAAAGTTTGTTATATTTGTGTAAACTCCAAAAGAAAAAATATAAAAAGTAATTGTAATTAAAAGTAATTATGGTGCCCGAACACCTCTAGTCTAAATCAGATAATAAAATAAATGGGTTTTATATCTAAGAAAAATAAAAAAGTTTAGCAATTATAATTTCCAAACTGAACTAAGTTCCATTTCCAAATTAGTTGGATGTCAGGATGCCTAAAAACACTTTTGTAACCTATAATATTGATAAATTTAAAAAAAACATAGAAGGATTTGGGTGATCTGGATCATATAAAGAACAAAGATGATAGTGTCACTCTGCAGAGTTGGTATGATATACAAAGTATATTTAGCAAATGTAAAAGAATCATGTTTCTGTCTATATTTTTTATTTATTTTTTGTTCCCGGTGTTCTAAGACAAAAAGAGGAATGAACTCATTCCTCGCCCTGCATGTTGTATTATTCCTCTGAACAGTTTGTATCTGGACAGGCTTTGTATTGACTTCTACCCTAAAACTCAGCCGAACAACTTTTCATTAAGACCGTCGTCGCTGCAGCTTGTGTGCTTGTGTCTCCCGGGGTCAGGTCCACTCTCATATGTGAAGTAAAAAAAGAAAAAAAATGCCTTAAATGAACTCATTTGTTTTCTATTATTCTGTACAAGTTGAAGCCTTTCTCAAAGGCTTGTGGAAAAGTTTGTCTTCTGTTGGCCAGAATGCCAAGCTCAGGTATTTCACCAGTGTGCACCACAGTGTGTTGGATCACCTGACAATCTCTGCTTCATCTAACAATGCAAATAAATTTCATACTCCCCACCTAAAAACATTGTCTGTCTATGGAAGTGGCACATTTATGCACTGCAAGGTTGTTGTTTTTTTCCTTTACTGACTTGTTGAATGAAGAACATTTTCCTCTTGAGTTTAAAATTAGTGTTATTCAAGAAAGCTGGATGAAACATTAATGGTACTTGTGGAGTTTTAAGTCACCCGTCACTTCTCGCCTTGTTACTTTAATGTGTTTCTGAATGATGATTAGTTGCGATTCAATCAGTGCAGCTTTCAGCTTCCAACCATTTAGTGATTTATTAATTTTTTCACTTTGTAAAATGAAAGCATCTTTGTTAAATGTTTTAAAAATTAGAAGAAAGTCATTGAGAGGGGGAAAAGAAATGTTGAATTATATGTTCATGAATAATTAAATTGGAGACTTTGTCGTTTCACAGGAAAGATTGTGTGATCTTGAGTTGTCTTGACATGAAATCGCTTTAATTCAATTAATGTAAGTTTACCTGTCAAGAGATTTAAAACAACAAAAAAAAACATTCAAATGTCAGCATTCTTTGAAATCGCCTTATTTTTAAGGTCTATTTGTGTAGATTTAGATTATAGCCTAAAACCAATCAAAAGTTATACTGAAATGCTGAAAATTACATTCCATTTGTTATACAGCATGTGTGGGAAACACTTTGTCTGGGTTCTTTGTGTTTAATAATTGTTGCATTGTGTTTGGAGGCAATCAGCTTGTGACACTGCTGCAGTTTCAGGGAGGCTCTGATTTTTTTGAATAGGGGCTTTCAGCATTACTTTGTTGGGCCTGGTGTCTCTTATCTTGCGCTCAACAATACACAATCAAGCACAGTGGAACCATGTTTATTAAAACACGGTAGGTCCCATGTTCTGCTTGGAAAGTAAAATCAGTATCTGCATGAAACCTTTCATCAGCATGGATGTGCTTCCTGTGGATTTGGAAAACCTACAGATGATAGATGACACTGCACTTCAAATGATCTCTGAACGTTGGAAATTCCCATCAGAGCTAAAATACCTTGGATGCTGTGTCGCCTGGTTCAGACTGTTTACCACCCCAAATATGACAGTTGTAGCCCATTTCCTCAATACTTAGTTGTCACTTGATGTACTCGGTTTGGCTCAGTCCGTGCCTTTTAATTCTCCAAAAACTTGAGTTATGGCTACGTGGTTATCTCAGCTGCTACTGCACAACTTAATGCAACACTTACACTCAACTTTCCTTTAAAAATGCTAGATTAAAAATGATAACAGTACTCAACTTATAAAATCATTTATAAAATATGAGTTTTTCTCTTTCAAAAGGTATCTATCTATCTATCTACATAGATAGATAGATAGATATTGGCTAACTATCTTTCTGAGTTATATTACTTTCTTTTTTCTTGTTTTCAATTTTTATTCATAGTAGAATAGTAACATTATAAAAACGTTTGAACATAGCTTTGCCATTTCCTTTCTAATGTTTAGCTTTTATGAACACATACATAATGCTTGATGTATGTAAGAATCTTCAGACATTAAGGTGGTTTAATATAACATTATTTCATCAATACTGTCTCGGTAAAAACTCGATGACAAACATGATTGAGCAAGACACCTGCAACCAGACACAGGAATGAATTAAAAAAACTTGAACAACATTGAAACCAGACTTCAATTAAATATAAAAAAATTTAAATAACTAAAATACATTAAGTGAGAACAAAAAAAAAGAGGAAAGATGGTGAACTCTGACATTTCTTGTCCCAAGCACTACAAATATCAAAACTAAAGTGAAGTATTATTATATGATTTCATGATTGACAAAACACACAAAAAAATCAAGAATCATGAGAGTTCCAACATTTATCTTTCAAAAAATTTTGTTTTATCACAAACCTCAGGTTCCATCCTGCATATCTACTTTCTTTTAACCAAGTTTTTTGTTTTCAGATTTTTTTTGTTTTTGTAAGATTCTGCCCTCAATTATCTAAAAACAAATTGTTTCCAGCCGATATGACTTTATTAGAGCTGTAACTGTTTTAGTAACAAACATGTTAAGCCAGATAATCAGTGTTAAACCAAGCGTTGCTTTGCCTGCCAGGCAAAACACCGGGCACAAATATCCCGCGCATATGCAGATGTGCGCATGCGTGGCTCACCAAAGGAGGAAGCGGACGTTGTGGGGAGTCGTTTTCAAACGACTTTAAAATACTTTTTACCTTTGAAGGGAGCAAAACTACCAATTTAAGAGGATTTGAGTTCCTGTTTTCGTTCAACAGAGGCTTGTACGGGTGGCTGTTTTGGCCCAAGCAGGTTTATGTTCCCTGGAAGACTGAAATAACGTGAGTTTTATTGTTTTTTCTTCAAGTGGTAATAAAAATATAGCACGTTTTTATTTATTTATTATTCCTGCAACGTGTAACAGATGTTAACATGTGAACCGCAATATAAGTTTTTAATACACTGTACAGTAATTTACTTTTAGAGTTTAATGAATAAAAGAGGCATTCCAAAACTAGTTTGCTGGTTAAAAGGAGATAATTTAGTTTTGATTGTTGACAAGCTGCTAAGTTATAAGTTGTTTGTATTGTTTAAGTTTATGTTTTTTATTTTTTATAACTATTATAAAAAGGTTCTTGTTTCATGAGAACATGGAAGTGAAACTTGACACAAGGTTGCAGATTATTTTCCTTCTCTGTTGCTAAAACAAAGGAAGTATGAAGCAGCATATTTTTAATTCCCAAGAAGAAAAAGGACATGGATTACAATATCTAGTAACTGGTACTCACAACAACGACAACAAAAGCAACATAAATGGCATAAAAACCCTGGAGATGCTGCAATAATCCACAATTAAGAGGTTATTATAGACACAGTTAAGCACAACTGACTGCGTTGCAGATCACACATTTTTCAGTTTTTAAATAGAATAAGAAACCTAATGTTCTCTCATGCAGTTTGTTATGACGGATCAAAATCAGACAAACACCAGCCTGAGTTCCTTTTTCCTGTGTGCAGTTTAAATCGGAATAAGGTTTGTTTGCACAAAGAAGGAATTGGACTTTCGTTTTGCACCCGCTGTGAATGAAAAAGGACCGGTACGTACATGTAAGTGTGTACACAGAAATATAGAAGAAGAAGAAAAGCACTCTGTGGTAGCGCATGTACTTATTTGGTTTTACGGTGGAATAACTGAAGACTCTGGCTGTGGTTTTGATTTTATTTATCAGAAACAGCCTGGGGGAAGAAAACAGTTTTGGTGATGGTTTCCTTTTGTAAAATGCTATTAAAAATTCCTGTTAAAAGACCAGTTTTCCCAGTTCGCACGGCTGAAACCAGCTTTTTTTTTTACTTTTCGGTCACGTAGGATTACCGAAAGTATTTTGACTTGCTTTAATGCCAGAATAATTCTAACATGTATATGTGATGTATATATTTTTAA
Organism: Orestias chungarensis; assembly: GCA_032876305.1. Taxonomy (NCBI): domain Eukaryota; kingdom Metazoa; phylum Chordata; class Actinopteri; order Cyprinodontiformes; family Cyprinodontidae; genus Orestias; species Orestias chungarensis. The sequence continues at coordinate 270,792 of JAVLVB010000591.1, read as the reverse complement.
AGGTCCTTCAGCGTCAGAGGTTTACATGCAGTTCTCTAATATTTGGTATGTTTGCCATTAAGGCTCTGTGACTGGGGTCAAACATTTTAGGTTATGCCTCAACAACCTACTATAATTTACAGTTATATATTAATACAGGGCCTAAATTTCGTACATCACTGGGTGCTACTCACTTCCTAATAACTGGAAATTGTACTAATTTGTGCTGCGCCTGATACAATAACGCCCTAGGATCTGAGCCATATATCCCATCTGGTCGATGGACTTTTATCATACAAACGGTTCTTGCCACAAAAATTGTAATTTATCATCACAATGATAAATGAAGATTAATAATATGCTTCAACACACACAAATCAAATTATTAGCTCGTTACCAGGCTTTAGCCAAACTCGATGGCATGATGACTCAGTTGATGCAGCTGTGTTGGAGCAGAGTTGCACCTAAAAATGCGGGGTTGGAGACCCCTGCATTAGAGCATTAATAAACATTTTAAAAATATGATCGTAAGAAGTTACTTTGAACTCTATTGGTAGAAATCAAACTTCTTTGTTTAACCAGCATCCTAAAAAAAGCTCATTGTAAATGTATATGTTTTCCGAGGGCTTTTTTTAATTTTTATATCTGTTATCATTATTTTTAACGTTATTAAGATAATACTATGAGATTTAAAGTCCTTATCACACATCCCTATAACCCGTATCAATTGGAGACGTATATTAATGGTGAATATAACAATTATTTCAGGCAGGACGGTGTGAAGAAGCCGCAAGGAGACCATGTGGTGGTTCCAGCAGGGTCTCTGCTGCCTGCCCGCCGCTCTGGTGGTTTGGACGGTGGCGACCTTCGTCTTCGCCTACATGACCGCCGTGGTCCTCAGACATGTGGATCCTCTGGTGCCTTACATCAGGTCAGAGCTGGGAGGAACGTCCTGGAAATGTGATCTAACGGATGTCTAAATAAAAATATTTTTAGAAAGTATCTTTGACGTTAAATATATAAATATAAGTTTTAAGACATATTAGCAAGGAGGCAGTTTTGATAATTGCTTCACCACATAAAACAAATATGAGTATTGGGTTTTTCCACATCAATTTTAAATTCAGAAAATGAAACCCTGTGTTTTGTTTTTTTTCCCTTGCAGTGACACAGGAACCATGGCACCAGAGAGGTGTGTGTTTGGGATCATGCTGGACGTCTCAGCCTTCTTAGGTAAAACTATATAGACCTGCACTCTGATTCTATATTGTAAGCGGGACCAACACATCAATAGACATTCGTTTAATGGTATTTCTGCTCCTTTTTTATGCCATTTGCAGGTTTTGCCACAATGTACGTGCGTTACAAGCAGGTGGAGACACTTATCGATGAAGATGAGGTCAGTCTCCAAAGACTGAACCTCGCCGGGCTGATCCTCGGTTGGATTAGCTCCTTCGGGATGTGTGTGGTCGCCAACTTCCAGGTGCGTGCTGCCGTCCTAGACCCAGTTTGCGCGCTGGTTGTCTGAAATGTCGAACGTTTCGGCTGAGAGTCTGTGTGTGCCTGTCCGAGCAGAAGACCACCATATTCCCCATGCACATGCTGGGTGCGGTGCTGACGTTCGGCGTGGGAGCGGTCTACATCGTGTGTCAGACGTTCCTCTCGTATTCCATGCAGCCTCACATCCACAGCAAGACGACGTTTCAGGTTCGCGTTGGCATTGGGGTCTGGACAATAGCCAGCATCATCAGTAGTATCCTCGAATACCTGAAACCGGTACTGAAGCTCAGATGTACCGATCACATAAAAGCAGAAATATGATACCCACTTTAGGTAGTACAGTAGATTGATTTCTAATGGAATTTAGGGATCACACGTTTTGGTTCTGTCTCTCTTTTTATTTTCCTGTCTAAACAATGATTTGAAAGTCATATTTAAAAAAATAATACAGATTATTTTTTTAAACACCATCCCACCGGTGTTGTTTTATAATAATTTACCAGACTAGTTGGGCCACTTAAAACAGTCTTGCATCTAAAATCCTCACTCACATGTCAGCTTTTTTAAGCCGTTGCTCAGGGCTTTTATTACTCTTTAAAAAGATAACATTAAAAAATATTTATGCTGTTAATGGTGCATTTAGTGTAGCAATTTCTCATTTTTGTTTGCAGTCTGACCTGCTGAATTTGCTAACACCAGAATGCATAAAAAGAAAATTATTATGCAGATTTTAACTTTAAATCAAACAGCAAATGAAATAATTTCAAGATTATATCAATTAATGTATCAAAGCCAAACAACAAAAAGGGACACCAAAAGCACACCTGAGTTTTATGCAACACGGCCAACACTATAATAAAAAAAAGTGAATTCTTAGTTATAATGTGTTGGGGAAAACAGATTTTTCATTTGTTGACCTTTCAATCATCAGTTTGCATCAATGGAAAAGTGAATAAGGGCTTCTTCGTAAGCTTTGGAGTTGGTTAGATGTAATGAGGGAATCGTGTTTCTCCATGCTTAAGAAGGACCAGATATCTTGCCCATTTCAAGCTATTAATCTTAACAGCCTGTCAGTGTTCATATCATCCATCATCATGTATAGCAGTCTGCCAGGTGTGGACGTCCCACGTAAGCTGCACTGGATCCCAGGAGAACCGGTCAGTTGGCATCTTTGTTTTTGTGACATTATTGTGTTTATTCATTTATTACATTCATAAAATCCGTGTTTTTTTTCTCTGATGCTAAATTGATTGTTTACTAATGTTTTCACATACTTATGTGTAAACACCATAAGACTACAGTATAAATGTCTGACTTCAACCTGAGCAGAAATTAACCTGATGTTTCCCGGCTGGAGGAAATGTTGGTGTCAGAAACATTACGTTTCGCACTGCAGGATCAGTCATTATTTGTCTTTTTCTCTTTCAGGGCTACTTGGCCCACATCATCAGCACAGTGTCTGAGTGGTCTCTGGCTTTCTCCTTCGTCAGCTTCTTCCTCACATACATCAGAGATTTTCAGGTAATCCTTCCTGCTGTTTCTGTCACACCTCAAAAGTGCTTGAAGTAAAAATTCCCTAATAAATCATGTGAATTTAACTCCACACAATGAGATCTAAAATCAGAGAAACAAAACAGGAACACAACATATCTAACTATCTTTGTTCATTGGCACCAATCATGATGTTGTCGAAACAGAATAACAAAACATAAATCAATGTTTTCAACACTCGCACATCTATGTTCCATATAAATATTAATTTAATTCATAGAAAGAGAATTTAAACTGGGAGAACCAATAATAGCTCTTCACAATAGCCTGTACTATTATTTTAATTTTATTTATATTTTATCTTATTTAATTTAATTATTCATCAGTAAACAAATAATCAGTTATTTCCACATTTAATCATCAAAAAGTAAAACCAGTCATTTAAATTTTTTTTTATAGATTTTAGTAAAACTGTTGTTCTTAGTGGTCTAAAGCTGATGACACTACCTGCTGGGTGTTGGTAGAATAACAATCTCTATGTGAGTCTTGGGTCTTACAAAACACCCGACTTTAACACACACACATAGTTTCTTCCTGTCATCTGATGTGTCACAACCCTTAACGGCAATTTAAAAACGCAAAGCACGTCACACTGGAGTATTAAGTTGGGAAAGTACCGTAATATTTGAAAGGCAACGTCATGCCCACAGCCTGACTCCATAAAATAAGCAGAAAGGAACAGCTAATTGTGTCAGAATGTTTGTCCAGCTGGGACCTGCAGGCTAGAGATCAAATGTTTCATTTGATCTCTTTGTTGCACAAACCGACGATTTCTATCTTGTCCTTCAGAAAATCAACATACGAGCAGTGGCAGTTATGGAGAGCAGCCATCTCTACGACTGGCATCGTTACGGCGCTCCATCTTCTCATCGCAACGGACCCTCTGAAACCTCTCCCCTGCTGGCGGGAACAACGTGACACAAAGTGCGGCTGCGACGTGATCTGCTTTCACACACTTTGTTTGTTCTTAGCAAATTTAAAGCTTGTTTGTCTAAACGATATCCAGAGACTGCTCTCTCTTATTGTACTGTTTATAGGCGGATACTTGGATTTGGAAACAGTTTGTGTAAAACGTTGATCTCACCTTCAGTAATCTGCGGGTGGAACGCATCAAGTTTGAGCCGCTCACACCATAAGAAGGTTTTTAGTTAGAGATCCCCACATGTGTCCTGTAACTAAAACTGTGAAACCAAACTAATATTTGCTTGAAAAGAGATGGGTATGTTTTGCGTGATTAAACTATTACAATGGAAATGTTTATTCTGTTGCACTATTCTCCATATATCTGCACTTCTAAGCAAAACAGTACCCAGCTAACCAAATAATGATCCTGTTTTAAATAAATATTTAACTATTTAGCGATTTACCTGCTGTTATTGTCTTAGACTGTTATAAGGCATAAAAACTACTAGACTAATGATAAGAATCGGTCAGATGTTTTAAGAACTGTATCAAACTTGTATTGTGTAAAGCAAAAATATATATTCATGATTTCTACATTTGTGAACAGTTTGTCTAAATTGTTTATTGTGTCTTTGATTTTTTTTCTTCTGAGGCCAGAGTTTATTATTGTAAAACGCATTTGATTACGTTTTCCTTTGATTATTAATCTAGAATAGTGATTAATAAATTGAATACTGATTGTTCTTCATAATTCTGATAACAAAATAGGTTATTTATATATGTTTACATTTGTTAGGGTAGGTTGTCCTGCTACTCTCAAACTATGTTTTGGCTTTTATTTAGCATCTGGTGGCAAAATTCAGATATACCTAAATAAACAGTAATAAGATCCTTTTTAGTCCTAAAATATAACTTATTTTTTGTAATTGTGAATATACATTTTTAATAAATTATTCAATTAGACTCCTTTATTACACATTTACAACCTTGCATTGATAATTTTGATGCACAGTGAGGATAAGATGTAAATGCATCTTGACCTGTAAATGTAGACGTTAGGTAAAAAAAAAAAAAATGTTTAATGCGTTTATTCGAGGTATTTTTTTAATACAGTATACTGAAATCCAGACAGACTTTAAAAGCCTACCACAGATTTACTAACTGGCAATTGTGTCTTCTTGCTAATTAATTTATTGCCGTGTATTTAAGTAAAACAAGTTCATAAAATATATTATCCGTTGTCACTTCATCCCAAAACTACAAAGTAATATTCAAATATATATTACAATATATTTATATTTGAGTCAAAAGATTAGAGATGTGCATTATAAAGTTAAAAAAAAACACTGAACCTGGAGAAGCAGCTTTGCAAAACCTTTAAAATTCGAATGTTTCTGGCTTAAAGCAATCTAGTAACTCAGAACACGGTTCTCTGAGATATCACATCCAGACAAACTAAAACCCATAAGACCTGGAAAAAATATATACTATTCCAAGCTTTAGCAGCGTTGCTTTTTACTATGTTTAATTAGATTATTTTACTGGAACCAGTCTGCTTTTGATTTGTGATTTAGCAGAACATTACCTGTCTTTGCCTCTTTGTTTGATGTAGTGTTTTGTTCTAGATGTATTCCATGTAATAAACTGTAAAAAAATAGCATGGTAGGATTTTACAAAAGAATTTTCATCCAAATTTGGATATAACCTGCAACCACAGAACACAAGAAGAATCAACTTAAACTGGCCATTTAAATGGAAAGTAATCAGGAGGAAAAGTAGCGTCTGCATTCTGTGAGCCATTAAATGTTCATGGGTGCGTGCATCTGAATGCTGATGCCTGGGTAACAAATCTAAACATTTGAAGGTTTGCGGCGGCCAAAAACTGATCATCACATTTTTATTTCACCGTGAAGAGGAGAAAGCACGCTTTGGAGCTCGACTCGCGACACAGTTTAAAGCTACTCTTACACATCAAAGCGATTGGTTACGGGCTAATTGATCACTTTAATGAAGTATAGACGCAAGATGAGCTTACCTGATTTTAATGTCTACATAATATTGGGGAGTCTTCACTTTTTTTCAAGCATGTAATAGAAAAGAAAAACCATGTTCTCAATATTAATCCATCTTGTTTTTATTCTTCCACTAGTGTGGATCTGAAAGCAGCTATTTTGTTAAAAGTCTTGAACTGAATGTAGATGATGGCAGTGATTCCCAGGTCTGGGACCAGTGTTATTACCTTCAGATATACACTGTGGCACGAGCACAGAGTTTTTTTATTGTTTTTTTTAGCAGTTCAGGTAAACAACAAATCTTTCTCAGCTTTACTCCCTGGAGGAAGTTCCTGGTTTTTCCACCTGACCTCTTTGTGTGCGGTCGATTTTTAATTCACAGAAGAATATCAGACGACAAAGGTTTCTATGAACAAAACATTGTTGGGTTTATAAGGCAACGGGCAGAGAATGGGCACAGAGAGGCCAACAAGCTCCAAACACAGACATTCAAAAGTGCTTTTTGTGACACGTCTAACACGGCCAGTCTGAAGGCTAAAACGTTGTTCCGTCACAGACGATGTTCTGGCCACGTCCAGGGAAGAGCTCCATCTGCCAGTAGCGAGGGTCGGCGTACACTGGACGGGTCGGAGAAGACAACAATCAACAGAGAGAGTTTTAGCTCATGTACTTAAGCTTCTTTTTTTATTATGGGAAGCAAATTTATTATCGTTGTCTAAACGACTAGAAAGGGGCGGCGGCAGCAGGGTTTACCCATGTCTCCAGGCGACAGCCAAAGGTTGAAGGAGCTACAGTGTTTCTGGCACCGCTGAACCGGCACAACTCGAACAGTCGGCAGGCCCTCTCCCACCACAAGCCATCCCAGCACCCTGACGCCCTGAAACATTGGCAACAGAATACAATCTTAGAGGAAGTCACTCAAATCAGGGAATGGATGTAGGCTTAGCTTTTCTTCATTACAAAAGAACAACAAAATAAGGATGTTCATAAAAATGAGACAAAACAGTTCTAAATGTGAGTTTTGGTGACACTCTTAATCTGTTCTGGACTCAGACACAAATACTTTATTTGTGTCTGATAATCCTATTTGTTTTTACTCTTACTAGGTTATGTGCACAAAACAGTATTCTGATGCCCCACAAGAGATTTTTAAAAAGTAAATTCCCCAAAAATAAAAAACAACATGCTTTCTACCAATATATCAGTTCCTCTTTTTAATTTTAATTTAGACCCCAGCTTTATGTCGTCATGACATTTCTCTTCCACAACAGGCAGGTCGAGTTAAATTCACCCGTCAGAGTCTGGAGATTCTGACAGATGGTTTCGTGCAGCACTCGCCTTGCTCTGGGAGTTTGTGCTGTGGATGACCAGGCATCGCTGCAGGATGGTCCCAGCGCTGTCCAGTAAGGGGCAGAGCTCAGCCTTTGGGAAGAGCCACCTCAGCACCTTCTCCCGGGTTCCAGAGCTGAACCTCCTGTAGGTACAAAAATAAACAAACTGTATCCCCTCTCGCAAAAATAGTTGAAAGCTTAATAGATAAATGAACTGCTAAATGTTTCATTTTTAAACAAACTAAAAACAATGCATTCACACCCAACTGATTATAACATTAAAGAAGAATCACCCTTGTCAAAAGAGTGAGAGAGTTTTTCTGTCTCAGGATAACTTTTCATGTCCCTTTAAACTTTTGAAGGATCCTGTTAGCCCTTAAAAAAAGTCCAGGGCAATCAACTGCTTTTAGAAGTCACTCAAAATCAGTGTCCACATCAATTTTAGTAAAAAACAAAAGAAAATAAGTCAGGGACAAAACTACTGAGACGAAAACAACATCTCAAGCTTTCGGGTTTCAAGGAAAAAGATAACATAACTGAAAACCTCACAGCGCACGGCTTTCCAACTAAAACCCGGCAGTCCTAACAGAGGAAATAAGAGCATATGCGAATGCTAAAATTGTTCAGATTCACACCAGAGCAGAGTGAAGTTGGCGGGTCCCTGAGGGAGGCCGAGGTTGTCGTTGTCATTCAGGCCGTCGTCCTCCTCCAGCAGAATGGACATGGAGCCTGAATGGGCCAAATAGAGCTCCTCCAGCTGCTGTCGCTGGATGGTGAAGGACTCCCCGCCCTGCGAACAACAGTTTTGATGAATAGAAAACTGTATATTACAACAAAAAAAATGTCTCAATTAGAATTTATATTACTGCTGCTGATAGTTTGCATTTATTTGTATATCTGTAATAACCGTAAAAAAGGTTATGAGCGTATCATAGCGCAGTGTTGTGTTAATATTAAACTTAGGAAGGAAAGGAAAACAAATCTAACGATTAAATAAAGCTACGATTCAACATTTTTCTAGATTTATTTTTCCAAAGCGAACGCCTAAAGCAACAGCAGCAAAGACTCATCATCAGAGGTCGAATGGAGCCCCGACCTTCAACAGGACCAGCTGTGGCCCC
>JAVLVB010000591.1:250529-262295 GCA_032876305.1 Orestias chungarensis | reverse complement strand
CACACACACACACACACACACACACACACACACACACACACACACACACACACACACGAGAAAACGTCAGGGTTTCACAACACGATATTTTGTAAATACATGGCATGGATTTATTGCCCCCTCCCCCCCCTCATTATTATATGATCAAGACGATTTTGGGAACATCTAGAAATTGCGTCTCACTATTCTACCGTTAAACAGATTTAATTTTGCAGATTGTGCTGCACTTTTAAATATCTGGGATCTTGGATAGACGTCTGTGATTACATCTCATTTAAAAAGTACATTAAGAATCCATTATTATAAAACTGTGCACCACAACACCAAAGCTGTCTGTACCAAATCATATCCCAAGCATTACAAGCCTTCCAGGAGTTTGCATCTTCCACGAGCTACAATGCTTCCCACCTTGCAGGTTGTACTTCTTGGCTATAGGGAGGGAGAGCAGGCGGACGTGGCTGAGAGGGGACGACCAGTTGCAACAGCCCAGATTTACCAGTCCCAGCTGGGGGGAACTCTGCGGGTAGGTGAAGGCCAGCACCACCATCAGCAAGAAGCCCACAGCCACCAGAAACTGCACAAAAATAAATAAATAAATAAAACTGATGTAAAAAAAACCAGTAACCATCGACACTGCAGTGCATGTTATGTTATCCACGTGGTTTTTTCACCTTAATGGTAGCTCTAAGGATGGGGAACTGCGGCGGCTCTCTTCGGGGCTCGTTGGTCTCCAACACCTGCTTGATGAACCTCTCGATCTCTCTCTCCGACATGCCGTAGCGGTAACCCGACTGTCGCAGAATGTCGATGCTCTCGGAGAGCTTGTCGTAGATGCACGGCTCGCTCGTCGTCGTCCCCATGGCGACAGCTGCTTTTGTTGTCGAACGCGTCGGTCGTCAGCCGGTGCAGAGAACCGGGGTCATGGCGTCGCCTCACCTGTTAAGAACACAAGCACATTAATAAGCGATTAATACTTTTAATTTATCTTTTTTGCTCATTTCTTATGTCAAACTAATACGTTTCGGAGATTGAAATAAATAAATAAATAAATAAATATCAGAGATGAGCCGATAGCCTGTATTCATAGCCAGTTTGCAGTCTAAAAAGATGAATGTACTTTAATTAGGGTAATCAAACCTGCGGACAATGACACCGCTATGTTTGAATTTGTCTAATTAGATCTAAGACGACGCATACACTCCTAATATTTTACACCTTTATCACTTTAGGCCACAGAACGTTTTGCCCAAAGTCTCTGGATTATCAAAATGTGTTTTAGAAAATGGGACATGGACTCTTTTTGTTCTTTTTGACCAGCAATTGTTTCTTATTTGGAACGGTCAAGTTTTAGTCCTTCATCCTTAATATAACCAAGGCAAGTGAGGCAATTAAAGATCAACGATTAAGTTTCTCCAAAACATTCATTTTTTCTTCTTCTAGACTTTCAGAGCTGGACATGATAGCCAAACACTCCAGGTCCGAATGAGCAAAGTTTACGCAGACGATCAAACAATTACCAACATCTTGGTATGTTCCTTTTTTTTTTCTTTCTGAAATGTAAAATAATGACAACAAATTTCAAATTAAAATAATTCATAATAACAACCAATTTTATATAAAAAAAGATTTTTTGTTTGATTTTTAATAGAAAAGCAAAAGAAAAGATGCAAACTCAATACACCTGATTAAAATTGGGTCTGGCCTTTTGACCTATTAACCTCAGTTGTTTGCCCAACTCTGTATGTGGACATCAGTGGATAGTGTTGGTAGCTGGACTGAAAACTAATAATACTAATAATGATCAAAATACACCTGCTTAGTTCCTGGATCACTTGATTTAGCTGCTTTTATGTTCTCCAATGAGTCTGTAAAGATAACTGAGGGTTTTTATGACCTGAACACAAGCAAGGGTTAAAACGACGTGTTTCCCTTCAAGCAGGAATATCTGCTTTGTTTTGTTTGTGAGGGTAAATTAAGTTAGATTAAGTTAAATTGATTAGTAGTCAATCTATGCAGAAACGAGGAGCAGAACAACTTTATTTAGTAAAAAAACGGGAACCTTTAAGCGATAATTACATAAAACGGTGACACAATGTGCCTCAGCCCATCGGGACAGACACGATTGACCCTAAACAAGTTTACATGGAAGAAATAGACCCTTAGAAACAGCTGTAGTGGTTTGACAGGTTAGCTTCTCGGGTGGTGATGTCAGATTCTTACTTCAGCAAATACAAATTCCCGAAAATGATCGAAATCCTCACCTTAGGGTAAAAAGATGGTTCCCATTTCCTTCACCGGTACCATAAAAACTAACTATTCTTTCAGGGAAAGGAACGACGTGTCTTTAATTCGACTTTAGACATGGTTGCGCTCAGCACGGCAGCGAAGTTGGCTTCCGATTTGTAACTTCCGGCTCAGCAGTCTAGTAAAGGAGTAGTCCGGAGTTTAAAAAAAATAAAAAATACTTTTTTAAATTTAGCTTTTTTTTGTTTTTCTGGGACTTTTAAATTACAATTACAGATCTAAATAATGACCCACAAATATATGTTGCTTTTGTCAAAATATTAGAAAATATAATATTTAGCTTTTGAAAGCAGTGCTTTATAAAAATAGATCCTCTTAAAGCCATAAAAAATCAAATGGCAACGATAGAGCATGGTGTAGATGTTTAATAAAATGTGTTAACGCACTACACACGAAATATACACTGATAAAAGTTAAATCTGCAGCTGTCATTTGACCCCTAGTGTTTTGGTTTAGACAAGCTTAAATAAAGGAGTTACGCAACATCTTTTTATTTTGAATGCATTTCGTAAAGTGGAGTTTGTGATCTGGGATCTTCTTATCCGAACACGTTATATAACATTTTAAAAACACTGTCATGCTTTTGTTTAATAATGGGAATGCATTGGAAATAGCACTACCTCCTTTCTTGCCAATTTAAAAAAACATATGTATTCAACATCAAGCTCCTCTGATTTAAACTCTCTTGAAAATCCAATTCTAAAAATAAAAATAAATCATAAAACTGAAGAATGGAGTTTGAAAGTAAAGATTTTCTCTCGTTCTGATTAAGTTTCATAACCCTTTTCTTGTAGCCAATCAAACAAACAGCGAGGCCCTTAATCCCGCCCTAAACGTGACCAAAACAATGTCTCTCGGCCAATGAGAGCAAGGGTAAGACGCCGGAAGTCCCGCCTTCTGTTTCCGTTTGTTTTGCAACAATTTAACAGCGAACCTTCAATAAGGTCAAGATAAAAACATTTACAAGGTAGTTTACAGACAGAGCAGTTCCAACGGGAAAATAAAATAATCGTTACAAATATAAACACATACATTCTAGTAATACTAAACAAATATGTTTAAAACTTGCTGCCTCTCCTGTAAATGATCTTCATTAAAAACTTTTTTAGAGGGCCAACCACTTTTTTTCTGAAAACGTTTTAAGGATCAAATGTTATGATCATGTTGTTATGTTGAAATATATTTGACACTAAGAAAATAACATATTTTGAACAATAGGCAACAGTTATATAAATGATTACAAAGCCAAAGTCAGGCCATCATTTCCTCTGTTTAAACATATTTTCATAATATTAGTAATAGTCCTCAATACATTAACATCACATCTGTTTTTTTTCTCGAATTTAGCTCAGTTCTCTACATATTTAATTTCCTGACAGAAAACATGTTTGTGTCGTTTTGTCGAGTCTTTTGTTTTGAAAATCCGCAACCGGAAGCTATGGTTGTTGCGTGTTTTTGACGATGGTCCATTCTGTTGCTGCGGGTGTTGGAGATCCTGGCAGCCAGATGGATAAAAACAGCACGTCACTCGTGTGCAAAACTTTGTCCTAAACTTTTTTTTTCCCCACTGAAATCCTTTCACTGGAACCGAGCCTGTTGGATAAGTTCGCATTAGTATACTTCCGGTGCACCGGTTGGAGTCAACGGAGGTTAGCAGAGGTTTATCTCGAGTCAGTCCGCCGACCCGATGCTCTCCCAGGGTAGGACAGTCTCCTCCCGGCTGCTGAGGCCGACCTCACGGCTTGCTTTTCGGTTGTGTCCCGAGCGGACCACCGTCGTCTCAATGCAAAGAGGTAAAAGCCACCAGAGAAAACTAGGCTGTTCGTGTCGGCTACAGTAGGTAGCATTAAGCTACTCCCAGAGTGACGCAGTGTATTGTGGGTACAATACACGTTAGAACACCTAATTAATGTCATTTTGTTGGTTTATTATAATTAGACAATTAGTTGTTTAAGTTGCTTCATATAAAACCAACTCTTTTTTATAGACATTTTAGGATGCTTCTAAATAGTTATTGTTTATTATCTATTTTATTGTAGCCTAATTTAAACGCTTTTAGATTAATATCTAGTGTAACTAACACCTCAAACATGCTGATGTATTTTCCTAATTTAAGGAATTAAAGATACTGTAGTTGTGGCTTAAGTAACCTAATAGTAATTCTGTTTTCCTATTAATTAAAATAATTCATTTTTTGGATGCATTGTTTGTTTTTGTCTTAAAAGCCTTGTAGTCAATTTCAGAGCAATTTTAGATATTTCAATATCTTAAAATAAACTGATATTAAGTAAAATATTTAAAGTGTTTTATATAGTTATATCTAATAAAATCATCACAAAATATGACAAACTGGGATACACCTCTAAGTTAGAACCTGTTTGTTTCCTTTGATCTGGTCTTGGACATATATTTTGTATTTATTTATTTATTTTTGTGCCAGTAAGCTTAAAATGGTCTAAATTGTGTTTCGCACTAAAGAGATGATCAAGAAGCATGAGCTGGAGAAAGATGAACTCCGGCCGCTCTACTTGGACTTCCAGGCAACTACTCCTATGGTAACCGTCTGCTACGTTGTCAATTATTTAACAAGTCATGATGACTTTGTGGGCTTTCTGGAGATTTTAAGCTATGCATTCATCCTTTTGTGCCTTGCTCTGAATTTTATGATGCTCAATTTTTCAAGTGGCAACAAACCTTTAAAGCAAAAAAGATTTATTTGTTGTACATCAGCCTCTGTGCAGCAATGTTGTCACCACTTAACTTAGGCTTTCATACTGTGCTGTAAAGTACTGTTTTCTTTGTTTCACCGTTAATCAATCTATCAGTGCATGTTGAAATTCAGTGTGTCTTTAACTGCAATTTAAAAACACAACTTGCAACCCTTAAAGTGTCTTTGTTTGTGCATCAGTTTCAGCTCCACACAATCTGCTTCATAAATTAGAGTTGTGTGTGTCTAACATGTTCTTTGTTTTTTTACGCTGTATATGGTATGTTTAGGACCCTCGTGTCCTGGATGCTATGTTGCCATACGAGGTTAACTACTATGGAAACCCTCACTCCAGGACTCATGCCTATGGTTGGGAGAGTGAAACTGCTATGGAGACTGCCAGGAAGGTATGAAGACTCTGACTTGGTACATGGAGAAAGCAGGGAAAACCTACTGGCTTAATGAAAAATAACAATTATTAATCCGTCTTGTTACTTTATTTGTCTTGGTTAGTAAATGCATTTTGTTGCAAAATATAATATTCACCTCGGGGTGTTTTCTGCTTTGACATGACATAATATGTTATGTGTATAGCTGTAAATATTAAGTACACCGTGGTAATTAGTCATCTTAAAATGCAGATGATTACATTGTGCACAGAAGACATTTAAATAAAAATTAGGCTTGAGGTATGGGATGAAAAATTCTTGAATATTGCCACTCAATTTGTTTTTATTGCTTTTTTTTCTGAGTAGCAGGTTGCCGATCTTATTGGAGCTGATCCCAGGGAAATCATCTTCACCAGTGGAGCCACTGAGTCCAACAACATGGCCATCAAGGTCCCGTTTTATTTACCTTATTAGAATTATACTCACAACCTCTTCCCACTTCTAACATCTAGATTTGTTTTAAAATCAACAAAAATCTTTTACTTATTTATTATTATTTCACAATAATTAGTATAAGCATGTACGCCCTCATTTATTGAAGTAAAAAATGCATGGATTTTTTGTTGGGAAATAATAAATTATTGATTACAATATAAGCATTTAAAATTAAGAATGTCGAAAAAACAAAAAAATAATAAGAAAAATGGTGTTAATTCTTAATTTTCCTACCGCAGGGTGTGGCCAGATTCTACCAAGCTAAGAAACGTCACGTGATCACAACGCAGACTGAACATAAATGTGTTCTGGACTCATGTCGGATTCTGGAGGCTGAAGGGTTTGCTGTCACTTACCTGCCGGTCCAGAAGAATGGACTGGTAGACCTCCAGGTGTGCACTGAAAACTTTTTACACATGTATGAAAAATATACATTCCAATTAAGCTGAAAGACAAACAGAAATAAAGCAGTTTCTTGCCAAGGTGCATTAAGTTATAAATGATTTTTATGAATGTACTAGACAGCTTTGACCCGAATCTTCATGGTTCTGCTTGAAGCCTCACAGTGAAGAGGAACTTTAGTCTTAGCATCACAGCCAAGCCAAGCAAACATTAAATTGATCAGATTGATTGGAAAATTAGGATGAATTTGGAACAAAAGCTGTAAACAATAGTGTTTCTCACTGTGTGATAGATTTGGAAAACCCCTTAGAAAGCCAAGCATATCTTGTAGAGGCCGCTCCTATAAATAGTAATCATAAGAAGGTTCAAGAGTGTATAAACTCATACAAAGATTTGTTTTTTTGTTTAGTGTTTTAGTGTAACAGTATCTGTGGGAAAATGTGTGTGTGTTTGCAGTTACTGGAATCCTCGATCCGTCCTGAAACTTCACTGGTATCTGTGATGACCATCAACAATGAAATTGGAGTCATGCAGCCTATCAAGGAAATCGGTACACTGGGCAGCAAACACTTAATTCTTGTTTTGGTTCTACAGACTAAATAATCTGTGTGTGCTTAAAGCCCAGGTAAATAAATTTAACTGATTCTTTTTGACTGATCAGGTTTGACTCTTCTGCCTGGTTGTAGGTCAGATTTGCCGATCTAAAGGAGTTTTCTTGCACACTGATGCTGCGCAGGCTGTCGGAAAGATTCCCTTCAGTGTCTCCGACTGGAAGATTGATCTTATGTCCATCAGTGGTCACAAGATCTACGGACCAAAAGGTTAGGATCATTTTTGGTCGGTTAAGAGGATATTGTACATTTAAATTTCACCAGCTGTGTGGTCTGTCTTTCACATGAGTCTGTATCCACAGGTTTATAAACTTACACATGTCCATTCCCTGTCTACCAAGGTCCATTTTATTCCTTTAGTGTTTTATATTTTTATTGAGAGCTTTTTGTTATAAACATATGAACATAAAGAAAACATAAGAAGAAGAAAAAAAGAACCCACCTCGTAATATTGAACAAACTCAGCCTTCACTGTCGTTCAAGTACTGCAGTAGATAAGCCATCTATTGCAGACCGAGTGTCGAGGGTTGACTGAAGAACGACAGAAAAGATCTCCAAATCTGGTAAAATGTATTTTCCGAGCTTCTCATCACACATCTGATGTTCTCTGTTTTTAAATTTGATAATACATCCATAATCCCAAGTGATGCTTGGGTGGGGCAACATCTCTCCACCTCAAAATGATCAGGCTGCGAGCCGGCAAGGTCGAAAAAGCAATAATGTAGCGTCCTCCAAATAAGATCCCATATTATTGTGTGTTGTTTATTGTTTTATTTAATGAATATTGTGGAATTGTTCACCTAAATGGGACCAGCAGCAACCAATCTCCATTAACAGATGTGCAAATTATGTATTTCATTTTCTTTATATTATAAAAGCTCACACTAATTATCTAAAATTTATATGAGATTCTTTTTTTTTTTTTACTGAACTTTATTAATAGATATTTTCAGATCAGGTATGTTTTTTTAAGTAGTCGGGTAGTAGGGTTGCTCATTATCTAGTCGTAATAACTTTCTTGTCATGATAAGTATCGGGATCGTCACAATGATGAAACATAATTAATTATGTTTTATTTTTTCCTTTTTCACGCTGTTTGTTCCATCAGTTCAAAGACAAATAAAAAATATGAATCAATTTCAGTTACTGTGTGCAGTTTAGTGATAGAAATCCCCTGCCTTTATCTAACTGGTGTCCTAAAGAAGACGTTTTTTTTTTGTTTTTTTTATTGGTATATTTTTCAAGGTTAGTATTTGTGTAACTATTACTTTATCGTTATCTCAAAATTAACACTAGATGTCACAGTATAAAATGTTATTGCCCATCCCTGTTCGGTGGGTAGAAGTTGATTGTCCTCGTAAGGAAGGAAAACAAATAAAAAACCAGAGCAAATAAACTACACTGACCCTAGACCTCAGCCTCTACCTCTGAGTGTAAATAGTATAAAATAGCATAAAGCTTTTTTTTCCCCGATGTCAGGCAGTATTTGTAACCTCGTGGCTGCTATTGAAATGGACCAGATGGCTCAACACTCTTGAAAGTGTTTTACTGCACAGTCATCGTTCCAGTTCGTACGTAGTGTCTAAACGTTTGCTCCTCTGATGGCTTCACTCAACTGGTAGCTAATGATACTGGGGTCATGTCGGATCAATCCATGCTAAGAAACAACTTCTTAGTGAATTTAAACAACCAAAGCTGTATTTGATCCTGTCCCTGTCGAAATGCGGCAACAGGGGTTCGTCTACAAAGGAATTCTTGAACAAGTTATTGCCTGTGATTTGTTCACTAACCCTTAAGAGCTTGGCGTTAGCTTTGTAGTGCTACAGGTGTGCTAAATGCTGCCTGGCTTTATTCCCAGCCCTAGATTGTTTGCTGTATATTATCCACTTATACCTTGTGCTTCTTTCTTTCCATTTGCTGATAAATAAAGGCCCCCAGTGCCTCAAAAAAAATATTTAAAAAATCACAAATGTTTTCTGCTTTGCATGCTGACACTCTGGGAGAGAAAATTCGTAACACCTGTGTGTTTGCAGGTGTGGGCGCTTTGTATGTGCGACGCCGACCCCGTGTTCGTTTGGAGCCGCTGCAGAATGGGGGCGGGCAGGAGAGGGGGCTTCGCTCGGGCACGGTTCCCACCCCGCTGGCTGTCGGGCTGGGAGCTGCCTGCAGCATTGCTCAGAAGGAGATGGAGGTAAAATTAGCACACATTTAAAAAAAAAAAAAGCTAACTCACCGGACGGGATGATTAGCTGATGTGTGATTATTTGTTTAGTATGATCACCACAGAGTATCCATGTTGGCTAACCGTCTGATCCAGAAGATGATGTCTGAGATTCCTGACGTTATCATGAATGGAGACCCACAAGAACGCTACCCTGGTAAATAAACCCATATTATTATGCAAGAAACTTTGTTTATATTCTACAATCATTTTTCTCCTCATCCTTCCCAATGTCTACCTAAGCGTGAGTTTTGAACTTTACATTCATATTCAAACGATTATCTTTTTGTCTTTGCAGGTTGCGTCAATCTTTCGTTTGCCTATGTGGAAGGGGAATCTCTTTTGATGGCACTGAAGGACATCGCTCTGTCATCTGGCAGGTGAGACTCTATCTTTAACTCATATAAGTTTAAAACTGTATCATAGTCATCTTTTTAAAGACCAGTCTGTGTGGGGTTTTTTTTTGAGTGCAGTGCGTGTACATCAGCTTCTCTGGAGCCATCATATGTTCTCAGAGCCATCGGAGCAGATGAGGACCTCGCTCACTCTTCCATCAGGTACAAATACCAGACAAAAATTGGATCGCCTTAAAAAAAAATCTTGTCATGTGGATCTTGATTAAAAAAAAATAACATTCATATCTTGGTGTAAAGAATCAAGTAAAATTATCCACTCTATTTAATTTTAGTGCAATCTAATCCTATAATAAGCTGCAGACTTGGATACATCACTTTTAATCTCACTCCATGTGATCAGATTGGATTAGGAATAATTGGTTTTTGTATGTTGAGATAGAAAATTTGACTAAATTGTAGGGAGCCTGCGAATTAAAATTGAAATTATATTGATAAAATCTATGTTAGTAAATTATTTTTCTGTGTTTTCCTATGTTGCAGGTTTGGTATTGGCAGGTTCACCACAGAAGAAGAAGTCGATTACACGGCAGAGAAATGCATTCAGGAGGTCCGCAGACTAAGAGAGATGAGGTGACCACCGCCGGCCTTTCACTTTGGTCTTCCTATTATAGTAATAATTCCAGGCCCCCTAACCTGGCTCTGTCTTCTCTTGTCGTCCGTTAGTCCTCTGTGGGAGATGGTTCAGGAAGGCATCGACATTAAGAGCATCAAGTGGACGCAGCACTAGACCCCAACCCACGTCTTGTCTACTGTTTAGTTGCTGATAATGATTATGGTTCCTAAGAAATTCTTGGGATGGTCCAGTTTTTTTTCCCCTCAAAACAAACACGCACAAACTTCCTGTTCAACTTGAAGTCTGTTTGTAGCTTTTGGTGTTCGTATTTGTACAAACTCCCCAAGTTGGTCTCTCAGGAGATGTTATCCATTGACACTGCAGTCTCTACAAAGAGGCTTTTGTTAAAGTTTCAGCTTTATGTTATCTAGGATGCAGCTTAAATGCTGAAAGGACTAAATCTTACAAATAATTGATGCTTCAACAGAACAAATCAAGATGAAGATGATGCAAGTGCCATTTTTTTTTTGTGAGATGCTAGGAGGAAAGAAAATAATTACATCATTGTTGTACGTCTACTACAGTTTTATATGCGATACATGGATGCATTCATACTTCCCCAGTAGGTTTCCGTTTTAGCTCATAAATGCAACTTTGATCTAGAAATGTGAGCATAAATAATAAATGTTCTTGATGATCAAAAAAAGTAACACCTACCCTCAACTATTGAGCAGTTTCATCAACCATGTGAATGAAAAGCATGTCCACCTCATGACGTTGCGTCGTCCATGTTACACTGTCGAGGTGGTGCGTTAACAAAATTGTGGCTTTTAGTTTGTTACATCTGTCAGCAGCCGTTTATATGGACGTGTGCTGCACTCTTTGATTAACCAGGTTTATTGATACAGTCATTGTTACAGGAAAATTGCGTCTGGATGAGAAACGGTTCAATGCGTCGGGAAAAACGTGAAGCTGAAGGCCGAAGGTTTCAGTTCCTTTCATCTGATCTGAATGATTCACCTAAAACACAATTTAGTTTTCCCATCAAAAAAAAAAAAGCTGGATAAACTAGTAAGTTTCTAACTTTTTTTAGAAAACATTTCAGCGTATCATCAGTTGTCATTGAAAATATCCAGTAAAACACTCCTAGTAGATGACATTTTAATAAGTGGTGTTAAACATTCTGCAGGATTTTGACCTAAATTAATAAAGCGACTAAAGTCCATATAAGGTTTTTAAACAAATCCAGAAAATCAACACAGGGAAAGCAAATGTAAACATCAAGTGTAAATTCTTATAACATCTTTCATTTTGTTCCTGGCCTCCAGCTGTTATATTTCATTAGTCTCCAGTTTCTGCTGTTGTCCGCTGTTACACCTCGCTCAATAGTACCAAACAAAATCACTGATTTATGGTTATGCAATTCATATTTTAATCATTTGTGTGTTTCCTTTTAAAGGAGTTTACTTTTACACAGCAATATTAAGTGTGGATTAAGCATCTGTTTATGAATATTAAAGACCAAAAACAGCAAAATAGGAAAGCTGTCTTTTTTTTCTATGTCTTATTGAATACTGCAGTAGTATCAATCTCCAAAATGTTGAAACTTTTAATTTGACATAAAAGGTTTTGGGTTTATAAGAAGAATTGTTGATCAGCTATTAGTTT
>JAVLVB010000591.1:188970-245622 GCA_032876305.1 Orestias chungarensis | reverse complement strand
ACCACCACCACACACACACACACACA
Source organism: Orestias chungarensis (assembly GCA_032876305.1). Lineage (NCBI taxonomy): Eukaryota > Metazoa > Chordata > Actinopteri > Cyprinodontiformes > Cyprinodontidae > Orestias > Orestias chungarensis. The sequence continues at coordinate 245,596 of JAVLVB010000591.1, read as the reverse complement.
AATATATATATATTTTCAGAATAAGCACGCTTTAGTTGAGAGAAATATCTGCAGTCATGTTTTCTTTTTGCTTAGTTGTGGTGTGTTTGATAATGTTTATTTAAGATTACTCTGGTTGTTAAACGTGATCTAAGTTATGATTGGCTTTAAACTGAAGGGATGCATAACAGTTTTGGTGGTGTACATAAATAAACACAAATGGTTTTTACTACTACTACTAAACTACTTGTTTGTTTCTGGATTGTGGTTCAGAATGACGATGTTGGTGGATATGTGTACAAGTTGTCATTGATTGATATGATAGTACTATGGTGGAAAAAGCATTTGGATTTAACCTTATTTTTGATTGTGTCTTGTTTTGTCAGGGATCTGTTCTCCCTTCTACTAGTTTTGGATTTTATTTTGTCCTCAAGGCTCAATTTACCAGCAGTGAGCTGCTTCAATTCTTTGTGAGAATGAAATTTTTTTTAAACTGCTTTCCTGCATGGTTTACAGCTAACCAGAAAGAAAGATATTGGTATGCTTGTAAAGAAGCTTTTTGGAGTTTCTGTTTAATTTTTGGGTTTCTGAATTTGCTGTTTGAAAATTAAACTCTGCAGATTTGTTTCCATCTTTTTTGTAGGAAGTGGTTTTCTGAAGATCTTCAGCTTCATTTTGGACTGCTGTTCCTCGAGTATCCACCCTACAGTACTTTTATCTTTTTTCTCCTCTTTATTATGCATCTATTCTGGTACATTGATACCAGGGAGGTGTCCTCAATGAGGCTTTTTAAAACATCAATCAAAATAAGTTCTCAAAGCATTTAAGTAATTGTCCTTCATCTCTATTGTCTTGTTTTGTGGAACGCTTTTTTGACTGGGGTTAATGATGTTGAGCATCACGTTATTGTGGTTTACTGCAGGCATGAAGGCATTCCATATTTCCTTCAGTTTAAATTTTGAGGACAGTGTTTTCTCCATTGTGAATGATAATGGCCGGTTTGCTCCATCTTCTGTTGTCCAGTTTGCTTTCTTGGTCTTAGCTGCCATGTTGCTCTATTCTTTTCTGCTGTTTAATGTTTCTGTTTACCAGCTGCTATCATTTGTTCTTTGCTGATACTCAGTTGTGAAAGATGCCATGGTTTATATGATGCTTTAAGTTGCTCTCGTTGGCATGATGCTAATGCTACTCTTAATGAAGGTCCCTAAGATTTATTTTTTAATTAATAATTATGATGCTCCTGTTGTCTTCTGATTTATTTTTTCTCTGTTGCTGCTGTTATGACGCTAATGTTTGGTTGACATAATATTTGCTGGTTCAAGATGTCAGTTTTGATCAGCTAGTTGTACAAGAAGGAGCAGCTGAAGTGCTCTTTGCTGACTCATATGTTTGAACATTTTTAGCTGTCAGGTTTTGCTGAGTGTATGATAGTAAGTTGACTCCAAGAGGGTTGTTTGTTGTGGTTTCAGCAGAACCTTATTAAGCCCTTTGGAGTTCTGGGTTAATGTGATGATTTAATTGTGTTTGTGGCTTTTAGTTCTTTGAGGCTTGGAGGCCTCAGCTATCCTGTCATTAGTTTACCTTCAAAGTTTAGTCTGAACAGAGTAAAATTATGAAAAATTATTTATTAATTTGAAATTTTCACATTTTATTTGATTCAGTTAGCTTTTGATTAAGAATAAATGATTGCATACATTTTGCAAGTTACTGAAATGCACCGTTTACTTTTACCTTCATGTTATTTTGCTAAAAGACATATGTTTTGAACCGGAATGTTTGTTTTTCTGACCTTTTCACCAGGTTTCAGTGTCCTGCAGAAACCCTGTAACTCAGTGAAAGTAAACACACTGCTTAGTTGCATTGGTGAGTTCGAACTGCATGAGATTTATTTTTGCACCTCATTTGACTAGCTTAATCAAACATTAAGGCGATAAAGAGTTATTTATTCTTTGACTGAAGACAGGACTAGAGATGTACCCATCAGAAATGTGTCAAACATTCACAGATCAGTTCTGTCTTAGGTAACTTTGCTTGCCCTTTGATGGATATAATTATTTGTGCTGAAACTGCATTTTTCACCTAACTATCCTGATTTGTGATTCATTTTATTTTAGAAGCAGAGTCCGCATCATGGCATCTGTGTGGCAGGAGTTAAAATGAAAGGATGTTTTTCCATTTACTAAAAAATCCAAATTTAATATGAAATATTGCCTTTTAAATTGTCTTTAAAATCTTATCCTGGTGGTCAGCTCTGCTAGCATGACTAACTGAAGTTGGCTCAAGGTCATCCTCCAGCTCTTGCTGGTTCCACAAAATGTTTCCAAGGTGATTATTAATTGGTGTCTTGTAGCAGAGGGATGCATTTTACACCCGAAAAGGTTAGGTACAAAATGAAACAAACATAGAAAATCATGGTCCTTTAAACTTCAGCTATCTGTTGTAGCTTCATGAATGAAAACAAATACGCCCAAAATACAGATTTTTTTATTTATTTATTTATTTTTATTACTACTACTAAGCTTTTGGGCTTCCTTTGACATAATTTCTTAATGTCTGTCCTCTCAGTGTGGTATTCACAACCTGGGATTGGATAAGTGAGGAGGATTCACACATCTGAACAATATTGACTTTTAAAGTTTAAAAGTGGTCAATTTTTTGAGTTTGGGCACTAGATTAGATGTTAGAATGTATCTTTGATTTTAATTGATTTTCTGTGAAGTGCCTTGAGACGACACCTGTTGTAAATTGGCGCTATATAAATAAACTGATTCTTGATTCCAGATGATTTCTTGGAGCATCTCTACCAATCACAAACGTCTCTATACTTTAGCATTTTTTTAAATCTAGAAACCGCTCTTTGTTTTGTTCTGTAGGGCTGGGCAATATGACCTAAATCTAAATATACAACAATTATTGCAATGTTTAAGGTTCCAAGACTCACTTTATATCACTTGAGTCCTGTTTTTTTTAAACTCCTCCACAAAATCACTCCTGGATTCAAGTTTTCCTCAAGATGTACCATGTTTGAGGAGGATCTTTGGCTGTGGCCATGATGCTTCAACATGCTTAGTTTTAGAGTCAGTGTGTGTGTTTAGGAACCTTTGAAAAAACTAAGCTTAAGATAATTACTTGCTGATGGTTAAATATTTCATTGGAAATGTATAAATATTACCAACATAGCCATTTGCAAGAATTCACATATAATGATTGGTATCATTGATTTATTGCTTTCTTAAAACTGTTTCCAGTGGTCTAGAAGCAGGAGTTGACTGAAGTGTTACCTTAAAAAGATGAAGACAAGCAGATTTTAAGTCTTTCTCTTACCTCAAAATATTGGATGTTCTTCTTTGAAATGTGTCCAAAAATGTATACAAATAGAACTTGATGAGGTGTAAAAAATGTTTTCTTCACTAATTTGTGACCATGTTCTCCTATTATCTATAAAGTGGTGGTTTAATCTTGTTTTCTTTTCAAAAATCACCAAAAACGAAAGCATTTTAATCCTCATATTAGTTTGAGCTCTTTAATTTTTTAGATTTAACTGCAGACTAAGGAATAATTTGATTTGCGTAATTATCACTCGTGTTATCTATAAAGAAACCTTCTGTTTCCTAGATAAAACAGAAGGTACTTATTAAACCAAATTATCTTAATAAGATTTGTATAGTGGGAAATGGCCTTGATATCTGTCTGCTTAGGAACAAGTGAACATTGTACATGGCCATTTTTTCCCATGAATAGTTCATGAGTAGTTTTTAAGATGGTAACATAATGGAATTATTATTTAGCTTTTTTTTTAACATTGCATTTGGCATCATTTAAATATTTGTTGCCACTAAAGCACATTGGAAAAACAGAGCTTTCAAACTGAATGTATAAAATTATCAGGTTTTTGTTTTTTAAAATTTAAAACTTTTCAAAATGCGGAGTTTCTTTTTCAAAGCATCTCTGGTATTCATTACCAAAGCTCAATAGGACTTTGCAAAGTTAGAAAAAGGTTGTCTTAAGTTATTAATAATTGAGTGTTTGGTGCTTGCGTAGTTTGAAGTCTGAAATATTTAGGAACCATTGCTCTGCTTTTCTGCTCTTCATCTGATGGTAGTATTGCTTTCTCCCCAGGTTGTAGGGCTGTTGTTAAACAGTCAGTATGGCTGTAGTCATCAGGCTGCAGGGTCTGCCCATTGTGGCTGGGACCATGGACATCAGACACTTCTTCTCCGGCCTCACCATTCCTGATGGGGGAGTTCACATCGTGGGTGGGGAGCATGGTGAAGCTTTCATTGTGTTTGCCACAGATGAGGATGCTCGACTAGGGATGATGCGTACAGGCGGGTCCATCAAAGGCTCTAAAGTGTCACTGTTACTTAGTAGCAAGACAGAAATGCAGAACATGATCGAGCTTAGCCGGCGTAGATTTGAAGCTGGAGCAGGCCCAGTAGAAATAGCAGCACCCACAGCAGGAAATACTAACCGACAAGGACCGGCAGCCTCCATACCCACAGTGCAGAGTGGGGCAGGAGGGAGATCTAGTAGCCACGGGAATCAGGGTTTTAGCCACAGCCCAGCTTCAGTGGCTTCTGTAAGCTCATCCCAACAGCAACCAACTAACAAAGCTTCAGCTACCCTGAGCAATGTGGTGCCAAGCTTCCCCAACAACTACAGTTCAACTCCCAAAATATCCACAGCTCTATCGTCACTCAATGCTGGTCCTCCTCCTATCTCTGCACTTGCCAACATGCCCTCCATGCCCCCAATGCCCACAATTCCAGTACCACCTCCTGTCTCGACCCTTCCACCTGTTCCCTCTGTTACTCGTTTGTCCCAAGGTCCTCCGGTGCCACCAATGTCCCACCTTCACCATATGACCTCTCTACCTCCATTCAACCCCTCCCTACCACCTCCAGCAGGACTGGGCTCAGGCCTACCTCTTGGAGCTCCTAACCCTATGCTGTTCAACCATCTCTCTCCATTGGCCTCACTTGGTTTTCAAGCTCACATGAAAGCTGCAGCAGTTGCTGCCACTGGGGCAGGAGGTTCCAACCCTGATGAATTATATGTTCTCCTTCAAAATCTCCCATTCTCCTGCTCAGAGATGGAAATCAGGGAGTTTTTTAGGGGGCTCGGAGTCGATGGAGTTCGACTACAGAGGGATGGGCAGGGTCGACCAAATGGCAGAGCAATGGTCAAGTTCTTCTTACCCCAGGACAGTTTTGAAGCTTTGAAGAGAGGTGGTGGCATGATGGGCCAGAGATTTATTGAGATGTCCCCAGGCTCTGAACATCAGTGGGCGAGCCTCAGTGACAACAGAATAAGCCATGTGTCTCATAATATTAGCAAATTAAATAATGAGCTCCAGGATCAGCAAAACCGTCGCATGAATGCTGGTTCTGGTGGCAGGGATCAACGAGACAGGTCACGTTCTCCTCACAGGCAGGAGTTTTGTGTCTATCTAAAAGGTCTGCCTTATGAGGCCAACAAAAGACAAGTTAAGGAGTTTTTCAACAATTTAGCCGTTGTGGAAGAGAGCATCTTTATTTCTTATGGCCCTAATGGGCGTGCTACAGGCGAGGGTTTTCTTGAGTTTCAGTCAGAACAAGACTATAAGAGTGGGCTTGGAGCTCATATGCAATACATGGGCTCCCGCTTCATCCAGGTCCATCCAATAAGCCGTAAAGGAATGCTAGAAAAGATTGATTCCATCCGTAAACGTGAATCAGCACAAGGTGATGGCAAAAACCCAGATGGCATGAAAACTCCAAGGAATTGTGTCCACATTAGCAACATTCCCTACAACATTTCAAAGAAGGATGTCCGTGCTTTTTTCGAGGGTATCGGCATTTATGAAGAAAGCCTGAAAGTTCTGACAGATAGCAATGGCAATGGTTTGGGGCAAGCCATTTTACAGCTGCGTACTGAGGAAGATGGTCGCAAAACGGAAAGGCTACACCGTCAAAAGCTTAATGGCCGTGATGCCTTTGTCCATCTGGTGACCTTTGATCAAATGAAGGAGATTGAGAGAAATCCTCCGCCCCAAAACAAACGAGGTCAACGCAACCAAACCCACCAGAGCCAAAACCAACACCAGCAAGTACAACCTAATCCCCAGCAGCCCCAGATTAATCCTTTTGCGGGAATGAGTGGTGAGGAATTTAACTTTCTTAGGAACACCATGGGAAACCTCAACAGTAACCCGTTTGTTACTCCATTTTCTGCACCAGGCAACGGGCTGGCAGGCCCTCCTCCCATGCCTCCATTGGCGGCAGGATTGGGGGAAGTCAACCTAGGTGTTGCCCCTCCTCTGGTTCCAGGAATACCTGGAGCTCCTATCTTGGAGCCACCTGGCTTTCGCCCTGGAGCCGCCGGAGGAGCTCCTTTTGGCCAGGATGGGCTGCGAGGCTTGGTGCCTTTTGACAATGGCAATAGAAAAGGAAGTGGAGGAGGACAGAACCGTGGAGCAGGGCCACCCAACAATAACAACAACAACCAGGCCCTTCCAAGTGGTGGAGCAGCAGGTGGACAGCAAACGTTCACTCCTGGGAACGAACCCCTCCGTAACCAGCCAGCCCCTGGAGGGTCCAACAACCCCAGCAATCAGCGGAATGCTGCTGGCCCAACCGTTGTAAAGCTTCAGAACATGCCTTTTACTGTGACTGTGGATGAGATTATGGACTTCTTTTATGGTTACCAGGTGGTGCAGGGCTCAGTCTGCTTACAGTTCAATGATAAAGGCATGCCAAACGGTGAGGCGATGGTTGCCTTCCAGAGTCACGACGAGGCCACCGCCGCAGTAATGGAACTGAATGACAGACCTATTGGAGCACGTAAAGTTAAAATAAACCTGATTTAAACATCTTTCCAAATAAAAATGACTATAAAAAGGATTTTGCGTTTGTCTGGATAAACAATCCTGGCTAAACCATAAATGATTCTGAAGTAACCCAGCTGTCAAAAACCTTCAAATCTTCAGTGACTGTCATTACCAAAACCCCTCCCACTTTGTAGATACCTCCAGGTAAGCCCTGTTCAGAAAAGACTGTAATCCACATGGTATTTTGTTCCGTTTCTTTTGATTATTTTTCTGCAGCTGCTCCACTAACTTTGCTTTTACAAAGCCAACACTGGTTGTGGATGTCACGATTATACTCACGATTGTGGTCCTGACATTAGTTTCACTGAGAGTGTAGCTTTTTTTCCTTGCCATGTTTTCCACAGCCTCCTGCCTTTCTTTGCTATGATTACTAGATTGTAAAGACTGTCAATCATTGTTGCTGTATGTGTGCTTAATAATGCTCTGTTGCTGTGGTTTGAAACACACATGCTCTGTTGGTCGGTAAGATGAACAACCACACAATTATGCTGTGATGTTTGTTTTTGTTGATATGGTAAGAACATGTTGCTGCGTTCAAATCTTTACATCCTGTGCTGCTTCGGTAAATCCTGCTGCGCTTATGACCTCACAATCCATGTTTCAAATATAACATTATGAAACAAAGCTTTTTTTTTTTTGCCGCAATGAAATGTCAGACCTGTTGCTATGGTGACATGTGAACATCTCATGTTCTTGTCTATTAAAATCATACTGATAAAATTTGATGGATTGGTCAATTTTGCCATATAGAGGGATGTGGGATGGCAAGTCAGCAGTCATGTTTTTTTTATTTTTTATTATTTAACAGAGCTGCTTGTTGTTTTTTCTGACCCCGTTTTATGACGATGCTGTTTTTGAATTATGCTACCCTGATTACCACTTACCCCTTTTTTCACAGAACAAGCTTTGTAGGTGTTTGGATTGTAGAGTGCTGACATAACGTCTGTAGTGTTTTTAGTTTCTTAGCATTATGTTGCTTCTACGTTCCATCATGATTCTGATGTGTCCATCTAAACGCTCACATTTGTTTCTGATATTGCTGTGTAGAAATGTGTATGATCGTATTACCTTACATGATGTGGAGTCTCCTTTGCCTTGGCTAATAAAAGGACATTCCTCACCTCATCTCTTCCAACTGTCTGCTTTTCACTTTCTGATAATGGGGAACTTACTTTATCCTACACTTGTTTGTTTCAAAATATTTAAATCATAAAATTAAAGTTTCTACCTTTTGAAATCTTTGTTCATATATTGTACCTTAGCATTGTGTACCTGCATTTAACTTACCAGCTGGCCTAGATGCAACTTTTTTTACTGTAAGTTTGTCCAAACGCTGCTTCTTGTCCTTTGGCTTTATTTTGCCCATGTGGGATTCAATACTATATAGCTGGTTTTCTTACAGCCAACCTGCAGTATAAGTCGCAACTGCAGGTTAACGTAAGTAAAGTCTGCATTTTAAAATGCTAAACGTGCTAAAATAGGCTCATGCACTCACTCAGAACTTTATAAGTTGCTCTTTATAAGCATGCAATTGGATCACTTTAATCCATAATGACATGGATTCAGCAATGTGATTAAAAAAAAAAAAATCCATCTGAGATATTGGTCCATATTGATATGAAGATGTCATGCATGACATGTTTCCTTATTTTAATGGTTACACATCCATAAGGTGAATCTCCTGTTCCACTGCCTTCCAAAGAGCGGCGTATTGGATCAAAACCTGGAGACCACGTATAGAACTGAGATGTCCAGGAATGTCCCGCACGTTTCCATTTTGTTCCTGCTCACTTTAATAGCTGGAATTGCTTAGTATATCATCACCTTCTGCAGAGGGCTGGTATTATGTACCCTGGTTTCTTACAGGTGTGTTGAATCAGAGATAGATCTAAAACATGCAAGATGGATCCCCATAAGGACTGGCTAAACACCACTGGCAAAGAATGAACTCATGTTCAGAAAAGCAGTTTGAGGTGGAATTTTGTGATGGTGTTTTGAAAGGATTGGGATTTCGTTAAAATGCAACAATTCAAGTGGATTTTTTTCCTATTAAATAGCCTGGCTAAACTTAAATAAAATAAAAAAATCACAGGGTACCTTTGAGAATCTATCGTACATGGTATTGTATAATTGAAACAAACTCTGTCACATTAAAAGTCACTTCAGTGTCCTTTCTCTACTAACAGGATGTTGTGCAGGGGTCACTAACATGGCGACCACTGGCACCAGAGTGCCCTCGAAGGCCATATGAGTAGCCCATGGAGCTATTTCAAAAATGATAAATCATCAGTTGATATACTTAAAAGTAAACTCTACGTATCAATTGGATAGCCTTCCATTTCATTTGGTGCAAATGAAGTAGCTCTCCGTTGCGAAAAGGTTGGTGCCTCCTTTAGGAAGGTCTAGATGTCCAGTTGCATTGAGTTGCTGTCATGGCTGGTTTCCTGTCACCATGTGTACCTATTAAACTGGCCAGTCATATTATATGTTAGAATTCAGTTGAAGGAAAAGCAATGGCAGAAAAATCACATCACTGGGAGCATAAACCCAAACTGCTGGAGTGTTGGAAAATGTGTCTATATATCAGCATAAAGTATTTTTTATTTTACAGAGACAAAAAAGACTGAAGAACTGCAAATAAAATTATTCAGTCACGTTTTTTGGCATGTGGCATTTCTGCTGCTCTTTTCCACCTTCATACTAAGTTGTATGTTTTATCTTTATGAGACAAACATGCTCTGAAATATTAAGCATGACTAGTTAAAGGTGCTACTGGAAATACTTTGGTCTGGAGAAGAATCGGAACGTGGCGAACAAAACAAATGTCCAGCTGAATATATTGTGCATGGATATTTTTTTTTTGCAATCCTTCAAAGTAAAACATGGTTATGCATATCGTGCTGCTGTGGAAAGGATTTGACTAAATGGTGAGTGGATTTATTGTGCTTTTTTTTTCTTTTTTTTTTAATGGCACCAACAAGCTGTTGATCATTCCTCTATTGACATTTAACAGAAGGCATATCTGGCAGGTGAGTGATGGAGTACTGAACGGCATCCTTATGACCATCAGTATCGGTTGAGTCTGCACTTGATTCTAATCTTTTATTCGCGATCCCTCTCAGTGCCGTAAGCAGTCGGTAAACAGCTTGACAGGATAAGACCTAAAATGTGATTTGTGGAATGCGGCCTGGATGAGTTAAAGGTACAGCATAGATTTAAATACATGTAGAGTAGAAAGTATTTAAGTGAAAAGTAAAGATGCTCTTAAGATAGCCAAATAGTCAAAACAAAAGCCAAAATCAGAGCAAATGGTTTATAAAACTTATCTTATAAATCTTATTTAGTTTCCCCTTTGGGATATATATGCTTGATTGATATATGGCATTAATAGGGTATGGTTATAAAAGCGCTGTTTAATGGTTAAGTTGATGAAACTAAATAGCTATTTTATTAGTAAATTTTGACAATTTCCAGACACACATTTATTACTCTACATTCGCAGTAGTCAACGTTAAATATACACCCAACTTAGTGGTTGCTCCAAATAAAACCTTTGATAATTTGAACTCATTTTCAAAATTGTGAAAAGCTAAAATATATTTTATTTTAAATATTGGTTTTAAATTTCTTTCTCCACAGTATATTTTAATACAAGCAGTCCTATATAATGCTTGTAAAGACGGGGAAAAAACATTTTCAACTGCGCATCGCATAGGCTACTTGGATTAAAAGTAACCTATAACAGGGGGTTAAAAGTGTATAGATTCAGTCATGAGGCCACATATTTCGGTATTTGATCAGATTTTCTTAGTTTGGGAAATCGGTGATCTTCCACCTTTGTCACTTTGAATTTAAGGTATAATGCCTTGCAAAGGTGTTTTTTTAACGCTTAACTTTTACACATGTCAGGTTGCAACCAAAAACTACAATGTGTTTTTATTTTATTTTAAAACTTTTGCACCAACAAGTGAATTGTCAAGAAAAAAAACTAAAGATGCATAGTTTTACTTACAAATACAAATCTGAAAATCAAACAAGAAGAATAACCTGATTTTATATATATATATATATATATATATATTGTTCTACTTAACATTTTTTCATCATAAAAATAAAATAATTACAAACTAAATAAAAATTAAAACTCAATTTGAAAAACAGCTCATGCTCCAAGCTGCTTAGTAGGAACCTAAACCTGCAATTTTCAAGTCTGCCTTGATGATGTTTAATTGTTTTTGGGTCTGGGAAGTTTTAACACATGACTATGCTTTGGATGAAAGCATTTGTTTTTTGCTTTTAAGTTTAGAGTTGTCCTGCTGGAAGGTGAGCTTCAACTGCATTTCCACATTTTTGTAACCAGAAACGGGTTTTCTTCCAGGATTGTTGAGTACTTAAGTTCATCCATCTTCCCATCAACTCTGACTGGCTTTCCTGTCCCAGTTGAAGAAAATCCTCCCTACGGCGTAATGCTGCGACCAACACAACTCTGGTGTGTTGTGTTGAGGCTGATGGTAATATACATCCACATGAAGCGTTTTGCGAGCAAATGGATAATTCTTTAACTTAATTTTGATCACAATCGGGCACCTTTTTCCACATTTTTGCTGTGTGACGTGCTTTTTTGGGGCAAACTGCAGGGCTTCCTCTTTTCCCCTTTTTCATGGAGGCCAGATTTGTAAGTTCAACAACTTTTAGCAGTCCTGTTCTGACAGTTGATCACTAAACCTTCTCCGGATCAACCGTGGGGCACTTGGCTTGGTTCTCTAAATAATGTCTTCTGTCGGTTGTTTGGCGTGACTTTATAAGTTTGCATTTGTGCCACACTTCCCCTTTTTCATGTAAAGGATTAAAGAGTGCTCTCTGATATTTTTCAAGATTTAAAATATTACTACATAGCCTAACTCAGACAAAAAAGGAAAAAAAAAAACATAAGGTTTGCCTTTTTTCCTGGTCTTGATGGTGCTGTTTGCTTATTAAAGTTCATGTCTCAGAGCTTTTCACAGAACACATGACATTAAGTTTCATGTGGCGGCTCTGTTTACTGATACTGGACACCTAACTCCTAGCATAGTTCTTATATTTTTATTATATTATTTAAAATTGCTATCAGGGTGTAAACTGGACCGGGGGATTAGAATTTCGTCCCACCTCATGTACCACATGTGATGTGATGACAAATAAAAATTCCTTGATTCCTTGATTCCTAAATGCATTTATTTTCAATTGAGTTTAAGGGGATCGAAGTAAAATGGATGAATAAAAAACCACACTGCCCCTTTTGGGACTTTTAGTTTAATAAAATGTTGAAATCCTCTATCTTTTCTATGGGGAATTTGTGGTTGAAATGTAACACAATGTAAATAATTAAAGGGCCTAATTGACCCCTGTGTTCTTTATCCATAAATGTATTTCTGTGATAAGTTGATGGTTGTCTAGATAAGAAATATTAGCCTCCTGTTAGGCACAGTAATTATGTTAAGTGAATGGTCGCTGTATCAAGCTAGTTTCTGCAGAAACAGGAAGAGCAGAAGATATTTCAGTGTTAAAAACTGAACGCAGTCACGATGTTCTCGCTCAGAACGAGCATTTGCTGCAAAGTTAGTGGGGATAAATGTTTGTAATTAAATTCAAATCTTGAATTGACTGCATATTACGAAGTATATAAACTGGATTTGTTAGTTTTACTAAATGCCTTATAACTGCAGGGCTGAGTTGAAGTGCATTGATTTGAAGTCGTGTTATGGATTGGTTTTGTAGGCTGCCTGTTGGTAAAGATGAGCAGCGAGTTATAGTGGTTATAAGTTAACATGCAACTCCAGTCAGTATCACGTAGAGGCTGGGTGTTGTAGGAAGTGGCGCGTAGATTGTGGCATTCATAGCAGGTGACTGGCACGCATAACATTTTCTTATAAAACCAAGATTTATATTTCTAATTAAATGTATGCATCCCCTAATTTATGTGCGTTTGATGAATTATCACAATCACTTTTCCACAGCCACTGGTGCAACTTTTGATGAAGGTTTGCTAGACATAAACATTTAGAGATTCTCATGTTTATGGTGCAGATGATGATGCATTGTGTCGATCATTGCAGGAGTGTTGTTTAAAGTGGTTCCTAAGCATTAAATGAATATGTTCCCTTTTTTGATGGTGGTTAATTGTGCTATATTAAGACACATTTTTCATTTGAATGCCTCTTTTGTTACTCCTGTAGCTGATTGTAGAGAATATCATATTTTGTTTAAAAGTTGATCAATTGAAGACACTCTTTGAAATAAAAGGTAGTCATTGTGACTTTTCATTTTGCAAGGAAAAATGGGCAAACATCTCCTTGTGGAACACGTTTAGGTTATGGTGAAAACATTTCAATTTAAACTCGGTTCTTTGTTAGCCATAATATTATGACTAAAATGATAACGATAAATAATCTTTGGATTAATGTTTGTCAATGCAGTTCAATAATATTACAATTGCAATAATTGAGGAGTTTCTATTCATAAAATCATAGTAATATGACTTATAAAGAGTATGTATTAGAGCATGTCAGTCTAAAAAAACTCATGAGGTGTAAAAAAACTTGGAAGCTGCACATAATGGTTAATTTATTTATTTGTTTTAAGTTTTAAATGCTTTTGTTTGTTTTTGTTTTTTATTTGGTTGCACGTTCAATTTGAGAGGGAGAAGACTGTTGCTGCTTTTATTTTGAAAGTCCAACCGTTCACTTTAACTGGCAGACTGCTCGTCCAATCAGAGCACGGCTGTGCTCTAGCTTGCCCAATCAGAGATCCTCTTTTGTTTTTGTGTCCACCTCTAGCTAAAGTTCCTGGAAGTTGAGAGGAAAGCTAAACGCCCTTTTCTCCGCATTTTTACGGTTGCGAAAAAAATTGCCTGCATTTATTCAAGCCACGGCTTTAATAGAGAGTTTGTAAACGCGTGGTCGTTTTAAGAAGGCAGCGGAAGAGAGACGGTAAAGAAACGTTTGTGTTTCGGCGTTGTGGGAGTGGTTCGGCTCGGCTCGGTTTGGTTCGGGTTTGTTCGGTTGGAAGAAGACGACGAAGGTGAATGTTTGCTTTTAGGTTGACTTAACTTGGTGTTTCGGTTTTAGTATGAGGGTGTTTCACTCATAGTTCTCTTTTACGTGATTTTAACATATGTCTTGTTTAAATATAAAAACAAAACAGGAAAACTTTCGATTTGAGAATTATTTTATTTTTTTAAACAAATAATCATGTAGAAAAGAGACTTAATTCATTTAAACATAATGTAGACTAGGTTAATAGTTTCGAAGCTGTGGTTGGAGAAAGCTTAAGAGAAAACCAGCTGCTTTTGGTCCTGGAAGCAGAGTTAGATGTGACTTATTTAAGGGTTTTATACACTGTTTACAACATTTCAAACTTTCATTCTATCATTTTTATAAGGGATAACTGTGATCTGAGCTCTTTATCTGCTTTTGAGTTCCAGGATGGAGTCTTTTGGATGAGCTGCAAATGCTGCATTCTTCTGTGTCTTTATTGTGAGAGGAACTCTGTTATATGATAATATTTTTAACATAATAGGTAGCCTATTACGTTACTGCTCGCCTTCCTGTCTTTTCATTCAGTAAATCTGTTTTTGAGCTGAATATCTTACCTTGTATTTTTATCACCACAGTAATTAATTCTGTGTTTTTTCTGCTTTGAGCGTATTTGGTGGCTGAGGTGATCTCAGAAACTTAGTTATGATCTCAGTATGTATCCTAAGAGATGTTGTGGTGCCCCATAAGTGCCGTGAAGGGGAACGTATATATCTGGAATGACATTGTGAGGAATATGAAGCATTAAGGAACCGATGTGAGGGAACACATGTTGGCTGAAATGTGTTATTTCATAGCATTTTGTATTGTTGTTTTTACCCGTATTAAGGCAATAGTTTAGTTGTTGGAGCCTTGGCTGTCCACCATAGTAGCTTGGTTTTTATGGTCCTAGGTTATCGTCAGTCTGGCATGAATGTTTCCTTCTGAAAAGCTTGCATGGAGCTATGGCAGAGAAGCACTGTCGTTAAATTAAAGCCACTTTGCTGATTTTGTTGACCTCGTTATAGTTTATTTTACGGTAAATCATCAATAGCGCTGCCATAAAGTTTATGTATTCAAGATAATTACATTCTACTGAATATTACAGCTGCACAATGTTTGACGTTAATGAATATTTAATTTTCTGACCTAATCAACCTCTTGCCGTTCTCTCTTGTAGATGGCAGACTGTGTCTCTAAAGTCGAGCTGACAGTTTCCTGCGCGAACCTGCTGGATAAGGATGTTGGATCAAAGTCGGACCCTCTCTGTGTGTTGCTCCAGAAATCCGACGGAGACAAATGGATGGAGGTAGCGGCTCTTTGCACAGCCGCAGTTCTCGTCCAGGTTGAAATTCCTGCTTTAGCTAAACCAACTGTGCGCTCATCTCTTCTCTTCGTGTCTCTTTGTTAGCTGGGTCGAACTGAACGTCTGAAGAACACGTCGAGTCCATCCTTCAGTCAGCGCCTGAGGGTAGATTATAACTTCGAGACCGTTCAGAACCTGAAGTTTGGGGTCTATGACATTGATAACTCCTCTTCGGATCTCGGCGATGATGATTATCTTGGAGGGGTGGAATTGACACTGGGACAGGTAACTCTGCATACATGGGCAGCTTTGAAATGCATCAGGAGAGAAGTTTTTTTTTTTTTATTGCATATGTTTTAGTGGCAAGAAATGTGTAAAAATAAAGCATGGCATCATTCCAACATTCATTTATTGTCTGTGAGAATTAAGTGTTATCTTTAGTCTCATAAAAACTTTGAATTTATCAGTGAGTGATGTTCTATTGGGCTGCTTGTATAATCAGTAATAAAACGATTGAATTGACTGTATAATTTAGACAAATCTGATTGAGTGTTATGTACTATTAAACAGGCCTATTGGATATCTAAAGCTTGTGTAAAGTCTGTTGATGTGACCTAAGTAATCCATGTGTTTATGGTTCATGTTCAGATAGTTTCCAGTAAAACTATAACCAGACCTCTTCAGCTGAAGAAAGACAAGCCCGCTGGAAAGGGAAGCATCACTGTAAGTAGTCAGCGTTTTATCTAGCAAAGCATCTCTAAGGAATCTGTGACGATGAAGCAATTTTAATGCGACTTTATCTTTAGATCGTTGCAGAGGAGATAAAGGACAAAAGGGAGATTGTGTTGGAGATGGAAGCTAAAAAGCTTGACAATAAGGTAAATGTTAAAATGCTCGTCTCTTCTTTTTTTTTACTTGATCTTTGTGATAGGATTGTTTAAAAAAAGGCATTTTTCTTCATTTTTATTAAATGAGAAAAGGAGAAACCTGTTTTTTTGTGCTTCGCTATCTTTAATTAACAAACCTATTGCCTCCTTACACATTCACCTGTGCTTCATTGTTCCTAATAAAAAACTAGCTGCTAATAATTATTTTTCTCCAGGACACATTCGGGAAGTCTGATCCATTCTTGGAGATTTTTAAACAAGGAGACGACGGGAAATGGCAGCTGGTTCACAGGACGGAGGTGAGCACTCTGTTAATGTGTCTACAGGTTTCATGGACAACAATCTCAAGATTTCCTGAATCTCCAGCCGCTAATGGCTTGTGGTTAAACAGATGCGGTCTGTGTTTGTTTTTTGTTTTTTTGCGTAGGTGGTGCAAAACAACCTCAGCCCGAGCTGGAAGAAGTTTTCCGTTTCACTGCAGACCTTCTGCTCCGGGGACCTTGAAAAACCTTTAAAGGTTTGACCAGTCACTATCCGGCTTCCTTCATGACAACCGATCAAATCTTCATCATTTATGTAAATCTCCCCCCTCCCCTACAGGTTGATTGCTCTGACCACGACAAGAACGGGTCTCATGATCTGATTGGCTCTTTCACAACAAAAGCCTCAGAGCTGCTGAAAGCTGCCGACGGCTCACCAGTAAGCTTAGAGGAATTAAAATGTGTCGGGTAACTTGTTTGTGTTTGCCAGCGATAATTAAGACGCGTGCTCCGGGTTCCTTTAGGTGGAATTCGACTCCATCAACCCAGAAAAGCAGAAGAAGAAGAAGAGCTACAAAAATTCTGGGGTTGTATCGGTGAAGAGCTGTAAGGTAAGAGCTACCAGAGCTCGAGATTGTGAATATTTGTTCACAAGTGTAGGATAACTTTGGGAACTGCACATGTTGCCCTCAGTTGTATATATTTTTGATTCAATAATCTGACTTCTAATGTGTTAATTACAGCTAGTGACCAGATATAGCTTCCTGGACTATGTGATGGGCGGCTGCCAGATCAACTTCATTGTAAGTCCACATCAATTTATGCACACATACTATAATTTATGACTTATTTTAACTAGTTTTAATGACATGCATATGTTCTGGTTTATAAACTTTTATCCCTGAAGAACTAACTTGGAAAACCTAATTTTTATTATTTTTTATAACACTACAGGTTGGCATTGACTTCACTGGCTCAAACGGCGACCCCAGGTCTCCCCACTCTCTCCACTACATGAGTCCAGATGGGACCAACCAGTACCTGTCTGCTCTGTGGTCTGTGGGTCAGGTGGTCCAGGAGTATGACACGTAAGTACACAACATAAACTATCAAATCTCAGCACATTCGAATACCATTAGGTGAATTTGTGTCATCATAGATGTAATAATTAGAATAATTTTAGAAAAAAAACGATTCTGCCGGATTTTAAGCCGTAGTATGAGATATTTTCACAGAAAGACGTATCATGTAAAGATTTTTTTACTTTCAACTTATTCTGTATGTTAACACAAGCAAATACGGTAAATGGTATAATTATTATTTTTTTCAAATAGCCTATGTAACATGGGCCGTTTTAAGTATACGTATGTTTCTGTAACAGGAGAATTACATTCTGTTAGATTTTTACTGAACCATGTTTTTATATATCTCTTATCAGCCTACCAAGACCAGTCAGTGATTGGCTTCTCCGTCAAAAACTATCAAAGTCCTCTTCTTCAGTCTCCAAATTTAACAGCTATAGGATCTTGTCACTAATTTAAATCTCTTCGTTGTCGCTCTCACCTGAGCACATGCGGTTGTCCTTATCCCACAGTACTCCACCCTTTCGAAACTAAAACTTTCGCTGGTAGTGGTGGGATTTTTGTATCATCCACTGGCAGACTTCAATTAAAAAACCTCTTTGCATGCGGCCTGTTTTTGATGTACGGTTTACGCTGATGTCTAGTGGCTGTGAATACTTACCATAATGTATATCGCAAAACTGCATTGGACCTCTGAACTACTCATCAATTTTATCGGTCTAATATGTTTCCAAAACATGCAATTATCTGCACCGTTTAATAGGCTGCATTGTTCAAAGACTCGGGTAAACAAAAGTAGTGGTTTATAGTCCAGAATTTAAGGTAATCCAAAAAGGCTGGCAATTTCTGTTAGGAACTACTATTTCCCCTTTCTAGTCTTGTTGGTTGCATACATTCAACCCCAACCAGTGTAACTTCCCCATATTGCACATTTGCTTACTGGCAACAAAATAAAAAAGACTCTCTAAATCATTGTGGCCTTCTGTTGTAATTATGATCTTGCTTTTTTGTGCAAAGTATCGTTGCATTTTATACATTTAATTGACAAGACTTTGATAACGGTTGTTTTTTCTGTTGCAGTGATAAACTCTTCCCAGCTTTTGGGTTTGGAGCCAAACTTCCTCCAGACCTCCAGGTCAACCTTTAAAAATCAACTCGTTTGTTACCTTTAATCAAAAGTATAGCCTTGTGTTTGTTAAACCTGGTTGAACTGCCGTTAAATAAAAGTAGTTTTTAATATTTTATATTTCATGTATTAATGTTATATGATGATTATACTGTTGTATTGTTGGTTTCACAGGTAGCCCATCATGATTTTGCCCTTAACTTCAAGCCAAGTAATCCCCACTGTCAAGGTAAATTATCTTCAACAAACGATGTTCTATTATCAAAAGCATTTACTCCCCTTGGATGTTTTATTGCAGACATTTTGCAGCCAAATTTTGTTGATTGTTGGTTGTTTTTTGGCAAAGCACAGATTATTTTCCAATCTTTTGTTTTGTGTTTGTGTCCGTTGTTTAATGAGTTCCTCCTCTGCTTTACCTCTGTGTCTCCCAGGCATACATGGGATCATGGAGGCTTACAGGATGGTTTTACCTCAAATCAAACTATCTGGACCCACAAACTTCTCTCCTATCATCAACAATGTTGCTTCCATCGCCTCCAGTGCCGCTCAGGCTCCCACCGCCTCTGTAAGGACCAACATGTTTACAACATAAAAAAATCTAATGTGACGCATAGAAACCTGAAGAGCCTAATACTGTTTTGTTTTGTGCAGCAATACTTCGTTCTCCTCATCCTCACCGACGGCGAGATCACTGACCTGGACCAGACCAGGGATGCCATAGTTCGGGCGTCCCAGCTGCCGCTGTCGATCATCATCGTGGGTGT
The DNA here is from genome assembly GCA_032876305.1 of Orestias chungarensis. Taxonomy (NCBI): domain Eukaryota; kingdom Metazoa; phylum Chordata; class Actinopteri; order Cyprinodontiformes; family Cyprinodontidae; genus Orestias; species Orestias chungarensis. Next base: position 226,272 of record JAVLVB010000591.1, on the reverse strand, counting down.
GGGAGAAGCCGATTTTAAGGCCATGGAGCTTCTGGATGGAGACGACGGCGTGCTCAGGTCCACTGTCGGGGTTGCCATATCCAGGGACATTGTCCAATTTGTCCCATTCAGAAAGTTTAAAGACGTAAGTCTCTTCATAAGTATCACATTGACAACATTGCTTTAAATAGTCGTGCATTATTACCATGGGATCTCAAGCTGTGGTACTCGCATCACTGACAGTACTTTGGGAGAACATTGGTTGTCTGTGATTTGCTAAGTACACATGAACATCTTAACAATGCTTCAGAGCTAAAAAGCATCAATTACCCAAGCACCTACGGCTCTGCCTCATCAGACATTTCTCAAAAGAAACGTTTGGTAAAAATCCAAGCTTGAACTTAGGTTTACAACTTCAAGCTTGAACTGAAGTTTACAACTTCAAGCATGAACCAAGAACAAGTGCTGGTAGCCGTTGACGCTGCATTTAATTTAGCTCAGGTCAGAGCTGGAATCCTACTCTGTAGAAAAGGTTCCCTGTTAATTTTTCAAACTAAGAAACTGAACAAAAATACAAGTCCTGTAGTACTAAACTTATCATGGTAGTGACTGGAAATTATAGTAAGTAAGGGGGTAGTTGAGGTTTTTAACGACTATAAGGTTCTATAAGGTTAAGGCTTTGTTAAAGGTATATACTTAATATGCTTAAAGTTAAACCGAAATTGAAGTAAAAATTTCTGCTAGATGTATATTGAAATTTATAATATTATTAATCTGATTTACCTTTTTTTTTTCCTTTTGAATTTTTACTGAAAGCTATATTAATTTTACACAATTTTCAAGGGAAGCCTTCATCTTTTATTCTCTTTTTACAATTTATTCTATTCATAACAGTGTGCTGCATAAACAGCATTTTAGATTAGACTGGCTCATGTCAGGCTGTGTACACAATTATACTTGGAAAAGGATTTATTATTAATATTTTTTTTTTTTTCAAAGGGGATTTTTGTGTAATAAAAAGAAAAAAAAGAAAACAAACACATAAATTGACATCTGTCTTTTTTTTAATTCATTTTTTTGCTCAGGCACCCGCGGCTCTGTCTCAGGCTGTCCTCGCTGAGGTCCCCAACCAGCTTTTGTCGTACTTCAAAATGAGAGGCCTGGAACCACAGAAACAACAAGCTGCTCAAAAATCCTAAACCTCACCCTATGCAGCCGCCATGTTTTTTTTTTTTTTACTCCAGTTAACATTCCCTAAACCCTAAAACTCCAGCATCATCTTATTCAACATTCTCTTGTAGGATGATACACACAATCAACCTATCAGCAAGAATTATTGCAATGTCTCAACCAATCAAAAAACAATACAAAGCTACCAGCCCTCTGAAATACTTTTAAGTTAATCCCTTTTTTAAATTGATTGGCACATTTTTCTCTTTAGCACTAAAATGAAAATGAGAAAGATTATAATGTTTGCTCTCTCACAATCAACTATGCATGTTTTGTATAAACTAGGTAACACTTTGAGTCACAGAGAAGAAACGTGCCTTTCATCCACTTTCATCTCTCTAGTGGACATTCACGGAACTGCAGGAGGACATAACTCCGCGGTCCCAATAGTCTCATTCTCAAGTATTGCCAGGAGCTTTTGCATTTAAACCAGCTCTGTTACTTCACTGATTATGTGCCAACACTTTGCTTTTGCCTTAAATGCTGGTAAACTAGAATAACAATCGCATATACTGTTAGCTTTGCACTTAAAGCCTTATCAAAACTATATTGTTGCCTTATATTAGAATGTAGTGCTGCTTGTTGGATGTTCCTCAGCCATTATAGCCACAGTTTAGAGATTCAGCTTTTAGTGGAGTTTTGCTACTTGCCTTATTTCTTCCTCCTGCAGCACATTTTACTTAGATTTATTTATCCTCTCGTTCAGACACTTAATCTGCCAAAATTGCCGAAATGCTCTATAGGTGTTATCTTGGTGCATGTGACCAAAATATATGGTCGGATTTTTTTTTTTTTTATAGTGTTAAAGTTACATTTTGCACACCATCAAAACCATAAGGTAATATTTTTTTTTGGGAGGGGGGGATTAGTTGCATATAAGGTCATTTGAAGTGATCCAGGGGATAGTTGACAAGTTATTTAGTATTTCTTTAAATACTCTATTTTTAATGCTTTCCAAGAGTTTATAGGAAATTGGATAAGAGATGTTTCAAATCCCTTGTTTATTGACATTAAACGTATTTGATGAGATTAAAGTATGATGCCAACATTGCAAAACCAGTCACCTTATTAGTGCTTTTGTTTCCGATGATGTTAAAAGATAATTATGTTGGAATGATGTTCTTTGACCGAAAAAAAAGAGGTAAATTCACAGAGTTGACCTTTTCCTCTTTAAATCTCTCTAACCACTTTAAATCACCACTCTTTTTTATATTATTCATATATACTTTCTCTACATTTTGAGATATGATGAGAATGTTGTATGTAGCCGATCATGTTTGGGAACAGCTTAAACAAACGTCACAAAATGTGTTTGCTGAAAGTCTTTGGAACGGTGCTAAAAATAGACTGTTACAGACTCATATACTTGTCATCTCTGGGCTGAACTATATTTCATTCTCAGCCATGAACTTCAACTTGTGCCCTAAACAGTTCTGTTCAGTGAAACAGAGGAAGTTGAATAGAATGCTTTGAAATAGTCTTGATCCGTAGTATAAATCTCATGTGTCACCGTCATGAACTGTTTTAACCAAAGAGTCAGCCGTTTACTTTTAGAAGTAGCAATTTTAATGCTTTTCTTTGACCGTTGTTTACCTTTTTATCTTTCTCTTGTAGACATTTGTTCAGGTAAATACTAGTTGAATCAATTGCAAGTCCAGATTTCTCTGTTTTAAAACCAGTGGAAGTTTGTTTCATTCCAATTAGAAACTCTGGTTTCTTGGTTTAAACCCTTTTGGGTGTCTTTGTCTTTCAAACATATTTTAATAATCAGGAGCCATTTAAAGTAAACCCAAGACTGTGGGATCAAACAAACAAAGTTTTATTTCCTGTCTTCATTGTAATCTTGTCTGCATGTCATTTATGCTGGTTTCTCATTACGTCAAATAATTCCTGTTACATCCTTTACAGCCATTCCAGCCGTTGTTGTTTTACAATCTGTTATAAGCTTCGGTCAAACAAACGCTTCGTTTTCCAACTGACCATTATGTTTAAATCAATGAACCTGCTATCATGGTGTTATAGTTGAAATGCTGCATGTTGGAATAAAGAAATAAAACAACTTTGGCAAACGAAGATTTCTTCATGTGTGCATTATTCCACCAAAGAAGGTTAATCCTGTACCGGAATGTCATCTTCAGAAGCTGTTCTTATTTCTTGCTGGCTTTGAAACACTAAAAACCTTAAAATGTGTAATTGCCTTGTTGACTGATGGGATAACGTAACCCTATAAACATTTTCTGTCAAAAGCGTTATTCCAAAAAACACCCTTCCTGTTTAATTCAAATTCCTAAATTTAATTTAACAGTTTGTTTGTTTTTTTGTAGATTTTTACGTGAGATTCTCCAAATCGTTTTTTTTCCAATCAGTGGGATTTTAAAAGGAATTGGTTTTTGGTAAATAAAGGTTTTTTTGGGTGAAAAAATGTTTTGCACGTCCCGATCCAAGTAAGTAGTGAATTTCTCAAACTAATTGGACTAAACCATTTCTCTGAGTATTCCATGACCTCTGCAACCTTAAAAACCTCAATTATTCTGTTGTCCAGTCTCTTAAACTACTGGAGAACACTCTGTATAAGCACCGCAAGTCCTTCAGTGAAGGTAGAGGGTGGGCGGTGTTGATAACCCTCCGTAGTGCCTTGTGGGCTGTGAAGAGGTTTGTTAAATCGGCACGCTCAATCAAGAACCAGCAGAAGAGCAGCAGTTTCTCAGGTAGAGCCTCTTTTTGATCCTCAGAATGTGAAAGTGTTACATCTTGTTTATGCATATTATATCACCGAGAGAGATGAGCAACAGTGGTGTCAGCATACGTGATGGTTGTTGACACACTCAATGTTGTTAAGAGAACAGTCAGAAACGCTTGATGGTCTTAGTTTCAAGAAACTTTAAAGATACGGATATACAGATTTTGTCAGTTGATCAATGATTTTACTGGTAACCTTATTCATTTTTAGCCATTGACAGAATGAAGACAAGGTGCTTGGCTTCTCTATTTGTACTTGTGTGTTTTCTAGGGAGGAAACAAGTCGAGCCAGTATTAGCTTTATCAAACATTAGAACTCCCTGCCCAGAGACACACTCTTACACATACATGCACAGTCGCAGACACGGAGCGGAAGGATTCGTTTCCCCCGGGAGAGAACAGAGGAGACCTAAAACATGTAGAACCTAGTCCTTGGAAGACCAACAGGATAGCAGAAAGGCGAAGGCCATCATGTCAATTACTGTGGATCTGAAGCGGATCTCCAACCTGCCAGGACGTTCTGACAGAAAGGTTGAACTCACCTTCAGAGGTAACTTGTACAAACGTGCTATTTCCCCCCATAATTCTGTACACACCAGAGAGATTCCTACTAAACACTTCGTCTTTCGTCAGTGAGTACATGGTTTACGACTGTTTAGATGTGGTAGAGGGTTGGCTTCTAGTTAATTTAGCAACTTTTACTCTGCTGAATGGTTTGTAGTCAGTACGAATCTATCCTGAATATCATGTTAGTTATGTTTACTTCCTAACATTAGAAGATTATGTTTCAATTTGCCTGTTCTTAGGCTCATCATTAAATCTCACAGTAAAGTTATTACGTATTTTCATAAAACATAGATACACAAATTTTCCATTGCAGGGGCTTAAAAAGTGATTATATGTTGTTTTATATTTTGTTAAAAAAGGTTATATTACACCAGGCTAAACTGACCACATGTATTGTTTCCAAACCATTAATACAGTCAGCTGGATCACAGACCTCAAGTTTAAACCCACTTAGATGTTAAATCTGTAATAGTAGCTTTATTTTTAATTTCTACCACATAAAAAAACTGAAACGCTCTTCTTAACCAATTCTACTTTGATGAAATATATAGGTAGATGATAGACGATAGGAAAATTAACCAAAAAGGCTGAAAAGTGGCAGACATTTAATCTTTCAGGGTGTATATAAGGAGCCCAGTCTAGTAAAATGCAACACATTTCCGGTAAAGAGGAATAGTATTTATTTAGGTTGTCAATCCAATCATAATGTAAAATGTTGTTTTTCATTTTAAATGGTCCAAACATTTGTCATGCACCCATTACGTCCAAACAAGTTCTTTATATGTTCAAAAACTGCAATCAGCAATAAAGCTTTTCCTGATTCTGATTCCCTCGTTTCCCTTGTTTTAATAAATAGCATTGTTTCCCACCTATTAACCAGATAACGAACTGTAGGTCAATAACCAATTGGGTGTTTTTGTAAGCAGTTGAATCTTTTTTTATCCTCCAGGTTTTACTCACAAAACCAGAGGCCTGCAGTGTGAGAACATTGCCATCTTCAACGAGGTCAGTGACCTTTTTAAGGCTTTTTAAGACATTCGCACATGAACTCGGGCAACTCAGCATAAAGCTGGTGAAAATCAACAGCTCTTGCTGAGTATTTAAAAAATACTATCTTATTTTTCAGAAGTCATATATTAAGCCTTATTTTATTGTCTTGTTTTTACATTTTTCTAACCTTAGCAATCTTGGAGTTACCTTCATCTTACTGCTGATACACATACAGTTCCCCACACATAAATGTCAGACAGTTAGGGAGACTGCAATACTATCTATTCCATATTTTAAAATATTCTTTAGACTAAATCTAACAAAGAAACCTTTGGCGTAATAAAATGTTAACCACGCTTGTCATTGCTGAAGTTCTACAATTTAATTATATGTTTATTTAACTCAGTTTTATCCATGACCACCCTATACTACCAAGCAGGTAGAACATAAGCACAGTAATCCAGCTTCATTTCTTGTTTTTGGACGATAAGCAAATACAATTTCCAGCCAAAGAGGGACAAAAACCTTGGGGAATTTCCAGGGTGCCACTATATATGGAATTATATACAAGATTCTGATGATTTCATCAGGTTGTTCAGAGAAAGAACACACCTGATTGTCTGGTTTCTTTAAAACCAATGTTTTAACTTTATGACCAGAGGCAATATTTGTTGAACTGGCGACACTGCGGCTTTCATTCGGTCATCTCGTGTCTGTTGATATGAACAAGGCTGCCTTAACAGTAATCTGTGTGACGTGAAGGGGGACGGGGTTTCAGAGAACCTAAGTTATAATTATTTGCTACTGAGTCAGAAATATGTTTGTTCTGTAGGTGTTACCAGGTGAGTGCTTTGTGTGGGTGCCTACCTCGCACACACGGTAGTTAATAATTGTTCTGGATAATGTCCAAAGTAAAGATAGAAACTATAGTTTTTCTTTCTTTTAAGGATGTTTGTCTGTGTTAGAAATGGATGTTCCAGTTCCAAACAGCTTCAACATAAAACAGCATAACCTCACCGAAAGAGCATCCTCACAACAGTGAAGCATAATGGTCAATGTACTCTGGGGCTACATTTATTTATGTTGCAGTGGGTTTATGTGTAATTGTGGATGGATCATGAAAAGTTAATGAAGCTGGGGGTCTAAATCAACAAAAGTTTTACAATCGCCTAGCTAACAAAAACAGCAAAAGCACCCTACCACAGAGGAAGGAAGACTTTGCACCTTATGGCTCGTTGAATGACGCCTCTGTCATGGCCTGTGGGGGTCAGTATTGCCCTGACCGACACTAAGAAACTTTGAGGAGGGTGGCAGGAACCCTGCCAAAAAGAAGAACTACAAATATGCTGACTGCTTTACGTACGTCACTTCCCCCGTTTCTTATTTTCAACATCATTATATGACATTGTTTCACCACAATTTTACTAATTATTGGGTTTTCTATCTATCATTCATACATAATTATATATTGGAAAATACTGAAAAATATCGGCTGTTTTTGGCATAAACATTAAAATTAGAGGAGGTGTTAGCAAAAATAAATTTTTTACCTTTTTGACGTTGTAGGAAAAAGCTAGAATGAGAAATTGGTTGTTGCAATTACATAAATTGGGTTCTGATTTGTTCTTTTAGCAAAAGTTAAGTGACTTCTTATCACATGCCATGTTTTCAAATAGTATTTTAGCTTTGATCAGCTTGTCCGTGTTATGTCTTGTACGCAGCATTTCCGTTGGCCCCATTATGGTAAAGAGATCACTGAGGATTTTTTATCTGTCAGTGTTTACAACTGCAGCAAATTCTTTTCCAACAGGTAACACACAAAAAACACACACATGCAAACAAATCCAAACTCTTAGCATCCAAGTATTAATTCACTTTTGATCAAGGATGTTGATTTAACTCCTCAAATATTGATCAGAACTTATCAAAAATAAACCTTTGATACAAAACAGTCTTTTAAAACGGATACGCCGCAAACAATGGAACTCCCTGATGTTGCATTATGTCTAATAGGCTACAGTGTTTTATTAGGTACTAATACATGTCTGTGTTTTTGTAGGCTGCTCGGACAGCTTAATATAAGTCTCCAACATGTGGTTACCTCCGGGAGGTTGCTGCTTCGAGAACCTCTGTCTGATCCCAACTTCAGCCTGACTGATGTAAGGACTCCCTACCATACCTGTAAAAGTTCAATAGCAGTCGTTTTAGTTACCTGCCTTTCTCTGTAGATTATTGTAGAGCTGGACATTCGGTTCCATCCACTGGAGGGAGTAGCAGGACACTGGGAGGGACTGGACTTTTTGGAAGTAAAAGACAGCGATGAGTAAGATCATATTCTTGCCTAAATGTACAGAATAAGAAGTATTTATCTCAGTTTTAATATGTTAAAATCAAATATTAGTAGATATTTTCTGTTGATAGTGAGCTAGCTCTGTTGGGAAGCCCCAGCACAGAATTTGAAGTATTAGCAGCAGTTTATAATCCATTTGAATGCTTGAGATGCAACTTCAATGTGTTTTAACAGGATGAGACACAGTTTCCATTTTTCACAGTGATGCAGAAATATTCCCCCTCTGGGTTGCTCATATAGGGGCTAGCAGGGTTGGGAAATTGTTGCACACTTTTGTGTTACCTAACTAATGCAAAGCTTTAACTCCACCTTCTGCATAATTTGGGTTGCAGCTTTGCACAAATACTGGAAAATTGGGCCTGTTTGTTGAGCTTTCTTAGAGAGATTTATGGGAGAATTAATAGAAAGAACCCTACAAGTCAAAGAGATGGTTGTTGTTGTTGTTATTATTATGTTGTTATGTCATTTTATGGATTTGCATCCATTCACAGATCAGCTCTGGTCATCAAGAATGATGGATTTGATGATATTGAGAGGTGAGACGTTACCTCAACCATGCATTCATTCGTTTTTTCCTTAGAGATCGTACAATACCGACCTAAACATTTTAACCACAACTTATTCATTCTGAATATCAGCAACCAAACAGAATAGAAATACCAAGGTATTTTATGACACCTACAGTGTCATGCAAAAACTATTCATAGCACTTAAGAATTTTAACTTTTTCTGACTGTACAATCAAAAACATCAATGATTTTGGGTAAAAGATCATCCCCCAAAGCCACATTATTGTAATGTTAAAGGTAAAAGATACATAGTATTCCACAATTATGTCTAATAAATATAAATTAAAACTGACATATGAATTTGTGTTAAGTTTTATCGACGCTTTTGCCTTCAAATAAATCTGACTGCCACCATCTTGTCGACTAATGTTCACTGGTGAACAATTTATTCTGAGTATGTTTTATCAGCTTCCGTGTTACCCTCAGAGCTTTATTAGATAATTTTCAGGAATAAACCTCAACAACTGCAATCTTTAAGTGAACGTTTCCTCCATATTTTATATTATTTCAATCCACAGCTTGCTGTCAGGTTCAGTATAGAACATTCATTTGACTCAGTTGTTTTGGACAAAAGAAACATCTAAAATGTTCATATATATATATATATATATATATATATATATATATATATATATATATATATATATATATATATTATTATTATTTTTTTTTTTTCTTTTTCACCTTTTCTAATCCAGATTAGAATAGCTCAATCTGTTATTTCCTATAAACCGTACAATTAACCACCATATGAAAACAACATATCTAGTCTTGATTTTTCTTGTCATTAGAGGGTCCATGTTTGCTCGCAGCAATGAACTGGAGAGAGCAGCTCGTCGCCTGGGTCAGAGCTTGGTCCGAATCGGGGAGGAAGACGAGGACGATGAGGATTATGATTATGATGATGACCTTGTGGAGATGGAGACCTCTGACATCCTTTTAACTCCTCTGCGGAGGTCAGTCAGCATCACTTTTTCTCTCTCTAACCTTTCAGGCTGCATGAAAACATTAACCTGCATAGTGTTTGTGTAGTCGTTGCAGACCTTTGTCTAGAACGGCGGTTGCAGCGATAACCAGAGTCCAGAGCTTTCAGGTGAGTTCACAGAGTATCGAGGTCAGAATTTATAATTCTGCCTACTAAAGGATAAATCCAGTATACACTCCTAGAACGTTTATGGAGTTAGGCTCCTCAAGCATGTGTCTGTGTGCGGAGGCAGGTGAACGTGAACATCCTGGAGGCTCAGAAGCTTGCCGGTGTAAACATCAGCCCTGCGGTTTTTATCAGCGTCGGAGGACAAAAAAAACACACAGCAACGCAGAAATCCACTAACTGCCCATTCTACAATGAGGTACGTCAGAAATGTGAGCGCAGGAGGGAAACTGCTCTGGCTTCTTTGTTACGATATACTTTCTTCAGCCCAGCTCACAGTTTTGTTTGTGTCATTTCTATGTTAATTCGATCATAGCTCTTTCATCATTATCTTGCTTAACAGATCCAAAGAAGGCCCAAATTTAGTCTTCAGGTAGATTCCAAGAGAATTATATTAAAAAGTTTCTGTCATTCCAAACAAAAAAAAACGATCTTCTACTTAATTTTCAAAGTTCATAGGAAGAGAAAAAGACCACTGCATCATAGATCCTCTGTTATATTTACTTTGATAATTACTAAATTTTCGATATGTCTTGGATTACAAACCAAAAGTAGGCTAAACTGAAGTTGTGTCTTCTTTTCACATTTCATAGAATTTCCAGTTTGACTTTCAGGAAGCTCCACAAATCCTCTTTGACAAAGTCATCGAGATTAAGGTTGTTGCAACTTTTGTTTGTTTGTTTGTTTGTTTAATCTGCCTTCAAGTGATCAGGAACCATCGTGACCACTTGTAACTTGTCTCAGGTATTCCACAGACGGACTTTGGCGTTTCTTATGACTCACATTGGGACCTTTAAGATTGATATCGCTACTGTGTACAGTCAGCCAGGTACCAGCACAGCTTAGTTTACGTCTCACAACTAATTAGTCGGATCACTGATCTCGCTGACTCGTTATCTCCGTGCTACTGCAGACCACCGTTTCTATCAGAAGTGGGCTCCTCTCACAGACCCCACAGACACCAGGTCAGGAGTGAAAGGCTATGTCCAGGCCAGCCTGAGCGTGCTGATGAAGGGAGACGCTCTTCGGATGCCCAGCTTACCAAAAGGCACATCGTCTGGAAGCAGCGAGGATATAGAAAAGTCAGCAAAATATACAATTTAAAAAAACAAAAACATATAATTAAGAGAATACCTTTCAGACTTCAGAGTGAGGATAAAAATAACTTGCTTAGCCTCACTGGAAACACAACTGAGGTTATTATTTTGTGTGTGATTTGTCTAGATTTTGTCTAATATTTCTATTTAACTTTATACAATCCCTCTTTTGTGTGAAACTATGAGGGACTCTTGAATGTATTCTTTGATGACTGAGAAAATTCATATAAAAACTAATCTTGGCACAAATGAACCTTTAATTGATGTGGATTTTAATTTTTTTCATTCGCTGATATTAAAGACATCTGCTACTTCCTCGTGGTATGCCATCTGAGCGTTCCTGGGCTCGGTTTTGTGTCAGAATCTACAGAGCTGAGGGTCTGCCGACCATGGAAGCAGGGCTCATGGCAAAGATGTCCGTCACCGATCGGGCGGTTTTTATTGACCCCTATGTACAGGTGACATTCGCTGGACAGCAGGTACACAAATGAACAAACGTTACGAATTTCATTTGTGAGTGATTGAGTGCACAGAGCAGCACCTTTTAGTTGATGTTTTTGGTGGAAAAGGGTTAACCTTAGAGAACTGCTTTTTGCTTTTAGGGGGACACGTCCATCGCCAGCGCCACCAGCTACCCAGTATGGAATGAAGAGATCTCCTTTATTGAGCAGTTTCCTCCGCTCGCACAGCGAATCAAAATCCAGCTCCTTGATGATGCGAAGATGAGAGACGTAGCTTTGGCGACCCACTTCCTGGACCTCCAGCAAATATCTGACCCCACCAGGAACGGTATAAACCATGAAATATTTAGGAAAACGTTTCTTAACACTAAATGGAAAAAAAACCCTTAAAATCAGTTTAAACCTTCCAACATAACCATTTATTAGTACATGTAATGTATATGTACTATATACCTTATATGGGAACCCTGAGAAATCTTACTGATGTTATTTAGTTGGTGTTTATCAGATTTTCATTTTTAAGTTGGCGCATTTAAAACAAAATACTGCAAACACGCCAGTTTTCTTAATTTTTTACATTTTTACAAATCACTAGGAACTGGTAGCACTGGTGGGCTGACAAATTGACCTATATGGGAAAATGGTCATTTTTAATAATGCGGATTCAGACGTTGTGCACATTTTAGTTCTGTTGTTACCAAACTCCTCTATAAGGCTCACATGAACCACACATGTTAAAACATTAACCCCAAGATTTTGTGGTTGCTCAAATCATTTAAGCATCTCTCACACTTATTCTTGACTAAGAGAACACAATTGTTACACCGACAATGTAATTTAAATGAAAATTTAAAAACTCCAGTTTTTTTTTGTATATATATATTTTTTTAATATTTCTCCGTGCAGGATTTAACCCCACCTTTGGTCCAAGTTGGGTTAACCTCTACGGTTCTCCACAGAACTCCACCTTGGGAGACATCCACCAGGTAATATGCGTTTAGCTGATCAAGCATTTAAAGCAAGAATGAAGGGTTTCTACTATTAATTTAAATAGAAATCACCAATTTCCCCCTGTTATGCAAACAATAGAAAAGTGTTATGTAAGGCCAAAAATACAATGAAGGGTAAGAAATTGTTCTGCTGTCTTCAAGCATTTGCTAATTTGTCAAGTAACTGCTATCATAAAGATCAATTTGTGAATTAACTGATTATCTGAAAAGCAGAAGAGGCTTCTTGTTAAATGAGACAAATAAGTTCTAAAACAAGTTTTAAAAACAATAGCAGCCACTGTACAAATAAAAAAAAGTATTTTTTTTTTACAATTTTCAGGCCTTGAATGAGGGTTTGGGTGAAGGAATCTTCTATCGAGGTCGAATCCTCCTGGCTCTCTCCATGGACATTTATTCCTCTCTATCCGCCATGCCCACAGATAGAAGCTCTGTTGCATCTGTAAAGGGACCTCTTGTGAGATGCTGTGATTGTAAAAAAATAGATATATGTATACCTTTTTTGACTTGGATATGTGAAAACTTTATTGTTTGGGCTCTTGAAGGTAAAAGGAGCTCTGGGCAAGTTTGGAAAAAAGAAGAAAAAGAGCACCAAGAAGGAGAAGAAGGAAGGTTAGATTTTATATTTTAATATAAAAATGTGTCTGGAAGCAAACTCATGTCAGTGATCTTTGAGACCTGCGCTGTAATTCTCATTTTTTGATGGGGCCAAAAAACAAACAAACCCCCCCCCAGCAAAAACAAAATCTTCTAATTTTTGCTTTCGGGGCTTTTGCTGTGTAAGAAACTTCAGCATCGACTGGATTAGCCGACGAGCCTGCAGAGGGGGGTGTTGAAGTACCGGAGTCTGTCACTGTGGAAGTTGAGGAGATCCATCCTCTGCCTGAGGTCAGTATGATCACCCAGTTTGCTTTAGATTTACTAAATGTTACAATAAATCATGTTCAGGTATTTTAATGATAAATATGTATATGTGAGGTTATTATTTCCAGGGATGAAATAGCCAAATTAACAGTAGCTAAGTATACGATGTGATATAAATGTGATATATTTTGACTAAGTTATATTTTGACTAAATTTTATTTCTTAATTACTTTCACTCAAAGGTCTGTTTCTTTATTCCATAGTTTCTTTCCTATATTGCTAATCTTAAAAAAGATTAGCAGGTGCTAAAAGTACATTAAAAGTACAATACACACGTTATTTAAAAACCTCTTATTTTCCAGAATTAAACTGTTGGGACTTCCTTTTATCTTTAGTTTTATTGAAACCTTTAGTGAAATGCAATACATTTATTTTTCCTTTCAGGGTTACCTGGGACAGAAGGAGGATTTTCTGCTGTTTGCGTCGTTGTTTGAAGTCACAATGATAGACCCGACAGTGGGAACAAAGCCATTAACCTTTGAACTCTCCATAGGTGAAAAAATAGAAGATAATAATTTGTTATGTGTCTAAACATTGTACAGGTTACAACTGATTTTTATTAGTCAATTGCAGGACAAACCAATTGCTAGTGTGAGAAAACTAACTAACCAACTAACTAACTAATAAACTAACTTTAAGGCAATTCACAATTCCTTAAAACCATCATTTAAGACTCTTCATTTTTTTCTATCTTGACGCTCAAATTAGCTTTCTTTTTGCGATACTCCAGAGGCCTTTCATATTTTTTGGTATTTTGCAGGAAATTATGGAAAGGCTGTGGGAATTGGGACGTCAAAGAAAAGCCAGAGCAGGGAGGAACTGAGGAGAAGCAGGGAAAGTCTGACAGAGGAAACACATGGTCTGCTGGAGTCGGAGGAGGAGCTGGAGAGAGAGGACATGCCGAATCCTGAGAACAGATCTGTGTCCTCTGCCTTTAAACCTCATCCTACTGAATATGACAGGTACACCTAAAAATCCATCCAGCGAGTCTACTTTTGAAACTTGCTCTGTAATAAAGAAAAAGACATGTTTATTCCCTAAGACTCACAACGTGTACGAAATTGTCCAACCTCTAGAATTAACCCTGAAGAATTGCTTCGCCTTTCTTTACCAAGTTAAAATTTTAGGATGCATCACATAAACTGGTAGTGATTGCTGAAGGGACCCAGGGTTTATCTCACAAATTTGTGGGATCCTGTTCGATAGCTTCTTTTTTATCTTCTTGTTTTTAGGTCATTCAGGTGTATTCAACTTCAGCCCCCATCCACGAATCTAAAGCCTTGCATGTATGTCTGGAGTCAGTTTGAAGATCATAGCTTTCGTCTCTATCAAGCCAACTGGCTAAGCAAGATGGCCGACAGGCTGGTGGGAATCTGCTGTTTTAAATTCATTTACAGAAATAGTATTGAGAGAATCATCCAGTGTTTTTAAAGCTCCTTTTTTGTCTTTTAGGAGAATGGTCTAAATCAGGTGGAAATTTTCCTGCGGAGACCCAAGAGTAAAGCAAAGGAGCGTTTGATTGAGGTTTTGCTTGAGCTAGTGACTTGTTGCAAGTGAGTTTCCATCATCGAAGTTGATCAGAAATAGAATGGCCTCTGGTTTATTACCTAATTCTTTTTTCTTTTTTTTTGTCACATCTTGCTCTGCAGACAGTTCAGTGCTTTCTCAGACAGGAGATCTCAGTCCCGTCCCAACAGCCTGGACAAATGCAGGAGGGAGTTTATCAAAAAGAATTTGGTGAGTCTGGTTTAAGCTTTGTTCCAGTGTCCAGCAATGTGACTGCCCGTTTCCCGCTGACTGTTTTAAGTGTTTGTAGGTTCTACTGGCCAGACAGGCGGTCAGAGCTAGGCGGAGGATTACCAGGAACAAAACCAAAGAGTATTTGATGGAAAGCTGGACAATCTTAAAGAAGCTTCGCCAGCTGGCTGTAGAGGTTAGAAATGTCATGAAAAACTGTAAATCATCACAGAGACTGTAAACCCTTTGAGTTATGCCATTTTATTAAATTTTTCACGTCCAGCCACAGAGCATGATCCCAGATGCTTTTCTTTGGCTGCTTAACGGAGGCAAACGACTGGCTTACGTCAGGATTCCTTCCCACTCCATCCTTTTCTCATTGGTAGAGGAGCAGAAAGGGCGAGACTGTGGCCGCATCACCACTCTCTACCTCAAGGTTTATTATCACACATCCATCTGCTTTTACATACAGAGTGTGCACAATGTGTGTGAAATCTTCAAAATAAATGTTTGAGAAAGTAAAAGTAAGGTAAGCAAAAACCAAACTTTTTTTTTCCATAGGACTGTTTATTTTCGCTTGTCTAAGTAAAAAAAAACAACATGATCCATTCTTTGATTATTAACTTTTTGATCAGAGGCACATATTTTTTCCCTCCCTTTAAGTCCTACTACATAAAGTTCTTTCCCCAAAATCCGCATCAATACTTCAGATTTAAAATGCATCTTTTTATTATCTACTTGCTGTATCTTCAAAGTTTTTCTATTTTTATTTTTATTTTGCTTCAGTCTCCAGGATGCTCGCCAAGTGAAACCTTTGCGAAGCTGGAAGTGTATCTGTGGCTGGGTCCTGTCAAGTACAGTAAAGAGGCAATCAGCAGCCTACCAGAGGAGTTCATGCCTATTTATGACGAGGCGGAGGACGGGGGGGATGAGGAAACGCAGAGGCAACCTCTTCCTGTGGAGGGAGGAAGAAATGTTCCCATCAGTCTCTCCTGCCAGGGCGAGTAAACGGATCATAAAAAAAATGCGAGAGGTCTGTATGTTAAATCAAAAATCACAATGAATATTTCTGTCTCTGCAGACTGCAGGTACTTCCAGCTGCGGTGTCACCTGTACCAGGGGCGTGGCCTCATGGCTGCAGACGATGACGGCCTTTCCGATCCTTTTGCAAAGGTGGTCTTCTCTACGCAGTGCCAGGTCACCAGGGTATGTCCAGCTACTCTATTGTTTTTAAAAGTCTGAAAGGTTCGGACGAGGAACCACCTAAGCAGTCTCTGTATGGATTTGCGCAGGTGTTGTCGGACACCCTCTCCCCCTCCTGGTGTGAGTCTTTGTTGTTTGACAGAGTACTGCTGGAAGGAACAAAGGAGCAATTTCAAAAAGACCCACCTCTCATCATCATCAACATATATGATCACGACACGATGGTAAATCTGTGACTGTCTTCTGATCTTTCACCACTCACATGTTGCTCTATTTTAGAGGTTGCTTTCATCCAACCGCTGCTAACAAAAAACAATTAAAACGCATCCATCATATCCAACCTGAGTGATTAGGTACTAAAATGAAATGAAATGAACAGCTCGTGTTTCATTTCCATGATTCATTTTAAAACAAGTAAAAAAAATGTAAACTATTATCTGGCATTAAGGGATCTTGCTTCAGCATAGTTAGGACTTGCTTTCAGGCCGTTTGTGAATCTTCGTGTTTTTGCAGGGCAGTCAAAAGCCTCTGGGTCAAGCTTTTGCAGAGCCTGAGTTCAAAACTGTAGAGCAGGTCTATGAAAAGCCCAAACTTCAGTTCTATGATGTGAGCCGGGGACGGGTTCCCGCCGGAGAGCTCCTGGCTGCCTTTGAGCTCATAGAGCTCGACTACTCTGCTTTTGGAGAGGTGAGGCTAGTAAACAAAGTCTAATTCTTCCTTCTGCTTAATTGTTTCATTAATTACAAAAATGTCATTGTATATTGTTCGACTTGTATTTGATAGACTAACAGAAAGTAATGCGCAATTGTAAGATGGAATTTTAAAAAAATCCTGGATTTTAGCCGTTTTTATGCGTAATGACCTGAAAAGTTTGGTGTGCATGTTTTTTGTGCATTTTATATTTTTCTTAGAGCTTTATTAGAGAACATGTATGAACCAGCAGTTCATTAAAATCAAGGATAATTACAAACAGGTTAGGGATAAAACGTTGAAGAGTTTAAAGCATAAATCAACATCACAAGCTTTGAACAACTCAAACAATATGGATCAATCTGTTATCTCTAAATGGAAAAAAAAAATGGCACAACTTTAGACATAAGAGGATTATGACATAAACTGCCTAAACTGACAGGAGGAGCAGCAATAGTTTCAATCGAACCTCCAGCCAAGAGGCCCAGGCTGAGATTGGAGAGTCTGTGAGGATCCACAGCTCAAATCTGATGACAGGATAGTTATTTCTTTATCATAAAACTGTCCTTTAAAGAATGTCCTAAAAAAAATCCCATCAAACATGTCAAAGGAGGTTCTTTAGTCAGATTAGACTAAATTCTTTACAGTATGGCCTATGTGTAGTGGAAAAACTGATGTGGTGGAAGTACTGGAAACTGGAAAGCTGATAAATATAAATACATGGCAATCATAAAAACCTTAACAGACTTTACCTTCGTACCTTTAATTGCAAATCCACAGCTTTATTTTGTGTTCACAAATGTTATCGTTCAGTTTCTATGAGGTCACGGATATTTCCCAAAAGGACTACTTTGTGTTTGTAAAAGACCTGAAAGTTCAATAAAAGACACTCTGTTTTTTAGTTTTAATGTGATAAATGTTGTGAAAACGTCTCGTAAAACGTCATTCATGCATTTAATAACCTTTCAATGCTAAATGCTATTAACTTAATTATATGAAAATTAGATACAATCAGTCTTAGTTGTTTCTTTTACAAACTTCCTTATAGCCCCGCCTCCCCATCAGTGTGGATCCTCAGGAATTGACCTATGATGATGAGCAGAAATGTTACGTCATCCCAGAGGGAGTCCGGCCTGTTCTGAAAACCTTCAGGATTGAGGTAAAGCTAATCAAGGTGTAGCAATGCTGCTTCAACATTTTTTATTATGTCTATTTCTTTTCTTTCTTTTTTTTTTAAACAGGTACTGTTTTGGGGTTTGCGGGAGTTGAAGCGCGTGCAGCTGTTTGAGGTGGAGCATCCAAAAGTGAGGGTGGAGTGCGCTGGACAGCAGCTGGAATCTGAAGAGATCCAGAGCTACAAAACCAACCCGAACTTTAAAGAAGTGGTCCGCTACATTGATGTGGTCTGTTATTTTGATTCTAAATGGCTTATTAAACACATTCACAAGTGCTTTTATTATTATTTTGTGATTGGGGTCCATTTCTGACATGCTGTTAAGAGCAATAATTGCTGTAAGGGAATTTATTTGTTGGGATTGATGGTTGAAAGGCTACATTTTCAGCATTTATTTTGACTATCATTCATGTTTTTGAAGCTTCCTGATACGTTTGAGGAGTTAAAGCCCTGAAACAACTCAACTGAACACCCCTGCTTCCTGTCTTTCTGTCTACCAGGAGCTTCCGGAGCAGTCTTACCTTCACCCTCCTCTGACAGTTTTTGTGGTGGAGCATCGGGCTTTTGGTCACCTCGCTCTGGTCGGGTCCCATGTTGTCCAGAACCTCATGAACTATGCTCTACGTGAACATGGAGTGGAGGAGGAGGATGAAAAAGAAGAGCCAAAACCAAAAGGTAACACCAATAAAAGTGGTAAGAGCTGCAAAACAATAAATAAATAAATAAATGTGTTACATATTTAAGCATTTATTTTGAAAAGCAACTGTGTCTCGATTTAACACAAAGTATTATTTATTTGCACTTCATTATGTCAAATTAGTCAGTTATTCTTAATGCTTTCTGGTTATATTTCAGAGTTTCTACTTTGTTCATTGCAGCATTGATGCAAAAGCACAGATCTTATACCTCCTGTGAGACACACAGTTAAAATGACTGCTGCAGGTTTGCGGCTGATGGTTTATGACGAAACCCAAGTGTGAATAAATGAAACAAGATGTTTAAAAATGCTTTAAATGCAAGGATTATTGTAGTTAATATAGATATATATCATGGATGGTTTCTGGTTAAGTTTGATGAGTTACAATGGTAAAAAAAGAATACAATATTTTCCTTAAAAAGTTGAATTTGAAGGAGATGTTCAGTTTTTTACACACATGCTTTTTTGTGTTTATCTCTAGTGAGGCATAATTCAATGAAGATAAATTCTTTGACCTCAGTGAAAAATATGGGACTCAGCAATTTGACAGTTAAACACTCAAAAATCCCTATTAACCCCATGAAGATAGTCAATGTGAGTACATTAATCTCCATTTGCTCAGGTCACGAGACACAATAACAAAACACTATGTTTTTTGCTCGCTGAGTCATTTCTGGTTGGTATGAATAAATACTTTTAGGCCCCCCTGAAGAAGCTGAAGAGAAAGTCTGAGGAGCTGGAGGAAGAGGCTCCTGAGAAAGATGAGTTGGACTGGTGGTCCAAATACTACGCCTCGCTGGAGGAACTGGAGAAACAGGTGAGACACGGATTCACCCATCAGGGCTTTCTCAATATATTTAGTCCTGTCAAAACATTAGTACCACTTGAATGTGTTTACATTTTCTTGCTTTCCAACCTCAAACTTTAATTCGATTTTTAATTCGATTTTTGCATAAAATGCCAACAAAAATAGGTGCATAACTGTGAAGTGGCTGGACAATAGTATGGTTTTGAAGGAAAGCTTGAAAATTATAAAGTGGTGTGTTGACAGCATCATAATATCCAAAAGGTCACACGGGCTACACACTCTGGCATCTATCCCACACTTTTCAGATTTTTATAGTTATTGTCTAATGTCACGTATAATTGTTCTTACACTTTAAAGATATGCAATACTTTAGATTTTTTAATCGCATAAAAATCTAGCAAAGTAAATTTAGGTTTAATTCTGACACGACAAAAATTTTAAATAAAAATTGTGGGTGTAACTCGATTGCAGAAGATCGAACGGATCAGATCCAGCAGGTTTCATTATAAAACATCCAAGGACTTGACTATGTTGTCATCATTCGGGGGAATATTTCTTTAGGCATTCAGAATAAATATTTTAGTTTCAATTTAATGAGGTAATAGAGGGAATTTTTTGTTCCATTAAACCAGCTAACTCTGACACAAGTATGTACTATAGAAACAACAAGCCCAAAGGATAAAGTACTTTATTTTCTTTAAATAGATAAAAATATCAAAGTTGTTTAATCTTCTCAGGATGCGTCTCTGTTTTGTGCTTCATGTGTTAGATTGTGTGTGTTTCTAATGCGTTTCTTTGTGCAGGCTGCAGAGAGAGAACAGATGGAGGAAGAAGCAGAGACGGGTACTGATCCACCTTTAAACAAGAAAAAGAACAAGCACTTGACCCATTTAATCATTATTAAACATAATCTCCTAATAAGGATAGTTTTCTTAACAGCAGCATGTAACATGATGAGATAAAAAAAAAAAGCAGAGGAACAAATATTTAACATCGCCACACATGTTAGAGAAGGAATCTTTAAAGTATTTTAAAAGACAAACTTTCTGTTTTGAACAGATGGAGTAAATTTGACAATGGCAAACATTGAAGAAGAGGAGGAAGAAGTCGATGGGGTTGAGATTGAACCACCCAAGCGCAAAAAGATTGCAACACTAAAGGTGGAAAAACAAAGTTGAATCGACTCCATTCTCTCTAGTTTTGTTAATTGGTTACTCAGACGCATGCAATCAGAGCTTAATGTGACCAGTAACGAGCTTTCAACGGTTAAAAGACCCTGAGTGTTAGTCTGTTTAAAAGTTTGTATCCCGGCATTTAACATTAAACGAACTAAGCTTTATAAAATGATTCATCTTCATTTAATGTTGCACAGTCCAATGTCAGTTTAAATATTTGTGTTGCTGTATTAAAGTTTTCTAGTTTTTATAGGTATTATAGTTTTCTAGTATCTCTTCGTTAAAAGATATATTTGTCACTAAAGTATCAATCTAACAAGAAAGCAGTTTAACATTGAAACTTATAAACTGCTAATTTGAAAGAGTGCAATATTAATGGAAATGATTGTTAAACAAAACCAATAAGGGAGTTTTGGGAAGATTTATTTTTGTTAGTTTAATAATTTACTAAACTATATGACAGTGAAATGGAAACTAATCAGACTCTGAAAAATGCCAGCACATGTTATTGAGTTAAATAACTTTTGTTTTTGATTCAGCTCTATGAAGGGGATCTGGAGTCAGAGTTCAGTGAGTTTCAAGACTGGCTTCAGATCTTTCCTCTGTTTAAAGGCCAAGCCATCACTGAGGAAAATGATGAGGATGTTGAGGAGAGGTTGATGGGAAAGTATAAGGTAATGCTGATGCAGTTATTTAGGTATAGGTGTATGACTGTGTTTCTGTAGAGATGTTTTTCTCTTGTTTGTTTTCTTCTAATGTTTTTTTTTGTGTTGTTTTTGTTTTTTGTGTTTCCTCTACAGGGTTCCTTCCTGGTTTATCCCATTGATCCAGACGACAGAGATGACACCACGTGTCAAATCACCAATGGCATCCCCAAAAATTCCCCTGTTAAAGTTTTAGTAAGAGTTTACATTGTTAAGGTACTGATCTATTTTTGTCCCACGCTCATTTACAGTCATGTTTTCTTGTCCTATTTGGATTTCATTTTCATCAGCTGGTGCAAAGATTTCTTCTCAAGAACTAATTCAGTTTTTTTCTCTTAGGCCACCAGCCTGACTCCAACTGACCCGAATGGTAAAGCTGATCCTTACATTGTTGTAAAGGTGGGCGATCAATGTTTGGACTCCAAAGATCGATACATCCCTAAACAACTCAACCCAATATTTGGAGAGTCAGTTTCTTTTTTTTTTTTTTTGCTTCCAGTTTCTTTGACTGTATTTGATTCCTGTCTGCCTTTGGGGATGTCTGAAGGTCTAACTCCGTCTTTTAGGGTGTTTGAACTCACAGTGTCTTTCCCTCTGGAGACTGAGTTGGTCGTGACCGTCATGGACCACGATATGGTGGGAGCTGATGACGTCATCGGAGAAACTCGGATCGATTTGGAGAATCGGTTCTACAGTCGCCATCGGGCCTCCTGCGGTCTCGCTCTTTACTATGACACGTTAGTACCTCATTGTCGACTAGTGTTAGGACTCCGACCTCTCATCACTAACAACACATTAGTATATTCAGTCAGTTTGTATCTTAGTATCTTTAAGATATAAAAAGTACAAAAAACGCCTTACAGTTAAAAGCATTTAATGATGAAACATAGATGTTCAGCCCAGAACTGAACACTTTTATGCTGATCTTGCAAAGTAAATCCAAAACATTACGGTGATAAAATATTGATCAGTTTTACGAACAGAATTAGAGAACTTATGTAACAGGAATTATTTGTATTATTATTTTTTTATAATTGGAGTTAAATGCTAGCACTAGTTTTATATTAAAGTTTAGGTGTAAAATGAGAAGTTTGAAAAACCAATACAGACATAAAACACAAGTTTAATTTCATGACCGCTATTAAAAGTTTCCACACTAATCATAGACATGTTATAAGTTTTACGTTTTGATTTAGACTGTTTCCTTTTTGCGTTGAATAAGCTTAAAACAATTCTGTGCTGAAATCTATTCTAATAAAAGACTTTTGTTGGATTTTCTTTCACAGATGTTAAGATTTGCACACAACAAGAATTGCAGTTGCATTTCTTTATCGAAACCACATATATACACTATGACTCTAATAATAACTATATTTATGCTATGATTTTTGACAACTAAACTTCAAATGACTACAACGCCTTTTAACTTTAACTGTGACACTTAAGGAGCACTGCAAAATCCTCTCACAATAAGAAATTCATTAATGCCATGACACAAAAATGTTTATTCATTCTATGCTTTTATATGTGCACGTCTAATATTATTATTTGCTATTTTAGTGACTGAACGGCCAGACTTTTTCACTAAGAGTACACGGAAATGCTTAAATAATGAGTTAGCATAAGATGTTGATGTAAAAACTAAGCACTTACATTGCAGTGTGTGATATCCGTGACTCATTTTTTGTGGGTATTTTTTGTGCTCTCTGCTTCGAAGAGATGGTTATAATAAATGGCGTGACGCAAAGAAACCGTCGACAATCTTGGCTGAGCTCTGCAGGAAGAATGGCATCCCGTCTCCAGAGTACAGATCATCTGAAGTCAAAGTCCTCAACATGATCTTCAAAATACCGCCAGATGCAGTACCTGAAGGTGGGATAGAGAGTAAAGCAAGGCAGAAATAAAAGTAAATACACAGATAGATCTCAACAGGTGCAGTCAGCAAGTTTGGACCCTAAACTGCTCTAAAATCCAAAAATTATACATCTGTGTGAGCTACCAGGTTGATATCTTGCTGAAAGCAATATTGTGTATTACTGATATGAATTTATGTTAATATTCTAAACAACAACGTGACCCAAAATTGACAAATATGACTCAAAGGCGTTCAAAGTTAAATCAGTAAAGAGGATAAAGATAAATTGTAACAATAAAGCAAAAATAAGCTTCCTTCTTGTTTGTCTGAATCTTTAAGGATTTACAACAGACTAAAGCCCTGTGCTCTTACCTGTAAGTGGACGTAGTGAGAAAGTACTCTGGAATGCATTTTAAGCTTAAAAGAAAACAAAAAAGCACTTGTCAATGCATACTTCTTAAACCTTTCCATAAGAAGAAACCTGGATGTATGCTGTTAAACCCTTTCATATTTTAACGATAAATGGAGCAAGATTGTGAAGTGAAAGCAAAAGAAAACATGAATTGCACTGTATGGTCTCTCGCTGCAGTTATGCCTTAGAGGCAATTGGTGTTTATCTTCAAAGATCTAGATACTTAGCATCTGTCCAGAGAATGATTGGTTGCTTTAAAAACTGATCCCTTTTAACAGTTGTGCGACTAAATTAAGCCACAGGGCAGATATATCGAAAGAACATCAGAGTTTTTGGAACCTAAAAACTGCAGGTCTATGTTTAGTCATTTAGGAAATTCCATTTTATCCAAGCTTTCATTTGTAGCAAAAAGGCCTTTAAAAAAAATTTGTTTTTAAATACGATGTACTGGATGGATATTTAATTTGACTAAAATCACCAGCAGGAGCAGCTTTGATAGACGTGTGATTGTCGTTAGGTTTGCTGAAGAAGAATGAACGCTCTCCAGAGGAGGAGGCAGAGATCGAGGAGCATGCATCCCTGAATGTGCTGCAGCGTTGGGAAGAGATGAGGGAGGTCCTCCCCTTGGCTGTTCCTTTGGTTCCAGAACATGTGGAAATCCGATCCCTGCAGAACCAGGACAATCCTGGACTCCCCCAGGTTTAGGAACATCCACAAAAGAAAAACAGCGTATTGTGTTAACGGTTACTAGCAACAATGTTTTGTTGTTGTTGTGTGTTGTACTTTGCAGGGTTATCTTCATATGTGGGTGGACATGTTTCCCACTGATATCCCGGCACCGCCTGCTGTTGACATAAAGCCCCGCCTGCCTGAACAGTAGGGAGACACGCAACTGAGGATAATTCAAAGGACTACGAAGTAAACTGCATCTGTTTAAATCTGTCTTACAAAAAGGTTTGAGCTTCGTGTGATCATCTGGAACACTGATGACGTTTTCCTGGACGACGTCAATCCTTTCACAGGCGGCCTGTCTTCTGACATCTACGTTAAAGGGTTCGATTGTCCACTCAAATGTAACTTTTACAAAGCTGGAATAGTTAGTCCAGCTCTATAGTCAGAAGAGCTACTACCACATTTCATGTTTTGTTTTTTTTGTAGGTGGATTAAAGGACTAGATGGAGATAAACAGGAGACTGACGTCCACTTCAACTCACTGACTGGAGAAGGAAACTTCAACTGGAGATTTGTTTTTAGATTTGACTACCTTCCCACTGAGGTACATGCATGTTTATTTTAGCCAGACACAATAGTTCACATTTAATAATTTTATTGTATAGTAGAAATGCAGGAAAATACGGTAGAAACAGAGTTATTGGGTAAATAGGGCCTCATGGATGAAGATGAGCTTGAGAACAAAGCCACTAACCTTTTCAGTGTCCTTAGGAGAAGGAGAAAGCGAGATTTCACCTCCTCGGTATAGTTTGATGGAGGCAGCGGAATGACGTCACTGTGGTTCTGAAACACTTAACAGGGATCCTCGGTGAGGCGACAGGATTGGATCAGAAACCCCCACAAGGAGACTGCACAAGGAGCTTGTTTTTGAGTTTTTAACCCAAGGGCTTTGCAGGGCTTGGTGGTGCGGGGACAGAATCTGGTTCAGAACTGTAGGATGTCCAAGTCAGAGATTAATTGGTAGTTGGGGCTTAGAAACATGGTCAGGCTCATGAAGGCAGATCCAGGCTGAAAGATCCAAGGGGAAGGCAGTAGGCAGAAGTCAAGAGGCAAAAAGAGGGTCAAGGTCCAGATGACTGAAGCCAGTAAGGTCTCTGTGAAGAAAAATTATCAGGTTAATTTGCTCAAAGGGTCTTAAAACATTTGATGTACCTGCCTGCCAGAGAGCTGCATATGAAGCCAGGGGAACAGGTGCATGACATAAGACTGTTTAGCTGCTGGATGGCAGCACACAGATAAATCAAATGAAGTTAATTGCTACAGCAACATGGCAGACACGCAGGTTAGGTCAGAATCAGAGCAATATTGAATGTACCTAGAAGCTACCTGGCTTTAGCAATCAAGAACAGGCTCAGTGTTGATGGTTGATTGAGTTTGAAGATGTTGGCAAGCCTTTTGTCACATATAGGGCTAATAATATGGCCAAGTAATAGAATTAACTGAAGTAAAGAATTTACTACTTTCAGAATGACTCAACCGCTTGCTGAAACATAACAAATGAAAATGTAATTAATATAAACAAATGTATGGTAAATGAACCCCCCCCCCCCTGTAGAAAGAAGTGGTGTATAAAAAGAAGGAGTCCATCTTTTCCCTGGAGGAGACGGAGTTTCGCCAGCCGGCAGCTCTGACGCTTCAAGTGTGGGACTATGATCGCATCTCGGCCAATGACTTTCTAGGTGAGATTAAGGTGGTAGAACTTGACAAATAATGTAATTAAAAAATAATGGCTAAATATAAAATTGAGAAAAAAGAAAGTCAGCAGAGAATAATTTGATGGAAGACAGAGGCTGTATTTTGCTCCAAGTTAAAATAGATCCTCTGCGTGTCTCCACTGAGGATTTATGGAAAACCTTAATTCTGGTTAATTATTTTGCTAAGAAGCTGTGTGACGTTGATGATTTAGGGATTTTGCTTCTGTGTTTTAGTGACAATATTTCTCAAAGTTATGCTTCTAACACAGACACATCAATTACAACATCAGCTTTAAAAGTTGTCCCCACAACTTATTATTCCTTCAAGACAAACAAATGAGTCTGAATCCTCTTACGTCTGCATTTGCAACAAAAGCAGTATCATCATTCTTTTGCTTCGTCTCATTCAGGGTCCATAGAGCTGTCCCTCAGCAGCATGGTGCGACCGGCAAAGACGTCCAGCAAATGCACGATCGAAATGGCGAGGGACCAGGCCGGCCCTCGCTTCTCGATCTTTCGTGCTAAGAAGATGAAGGGCTGGTGGCCGCTGGTCCGCCTGAAGACGGCTGAGGACTTCGAAAGGGAGGAGAAGGAGAAACAGGACGCCAAAAAGAAAGGACGCAAGAAAAAGAAAAACAAGGACAAAAGAAGCCAGATGAGCAAAGAAGACATCCAGTACACTGACAGCTTGGGCAATACTTACTTGTTAATGGTACAAAAAAGATTGATCGTGGACATTTGTTGAGTAGCAGCAGCTAAAAACGTGTTTTTTAAACTTCACTTTAACGTGTCAGATTTTAAAAGCAAATTGGTGTTGAAACTTTTATTAGCCAGATCTTCAACAGACTGTCCTTATGATTGAGATTACTAAAGCAATCCATTTGTAACTATTGATATCTCTCGTGAATGTTTATAATGCTCCAAATTGTTTCTGCCAAGGGTAAGGTGGAGGCGGAGCTTCAGCTGGTGCCTCTGGAGCAGGCCGAGGCGAATCCTGTGGGGCGCGGACGCAAAGAGCCAGAACCTCTGGAAAAACCAAAGTAAGACGCAGTCACAAACAAACATCGTGATTATGTAAATGCTGCGGTGAATGTGGGCTTTGGATGGGGAGATCAGTATAGGTACAAACAAGCAAAAACCAAACCACTGCCCGTAGTGTTCATCTGAGTCGCTAGTTTTCATTCTTCCAGGGGGCTGCAACATTAGTAAACTAGCAATTTTCCTATCTCCCACCAAATAAAGATTGTTTTTAGCAATGCAAAGTGGACCTAAATTACAATAGTAACGTCGTTAATATAGTAGTAATAAAAAAACAATTATTGTTTATGTTAAATAAAACAATTAAAAGACCTGAATTACTGTTGACACGTAATTAGTATTTTAGGTTCTTAAAGGAACCTTGTTGGTCATTCGACTGCAACTTATTTTATTTGCACAAACTAATTCAAGGACCTTTGTTCTTTGTCGCAAACTCTAAAAAGAACATTTTTTTTCCAGCACTATTTTGCTATCTCACAACCAAACTATAGTGTGTCATCCTGTGAAATCTTAGCTGGAGGTGTCAAAATAGTTTAAGAAAAAAAAATAATGTTTACAGTGTTTTCTCTATTCTTAGTTAACAAACAAGACCAATATTGGGCTTTGCTTGTTGGTATCCATTTGCCTTGCTAAGTCTTATATTCACAAAGTAATAATAAATACACAATAAAACAATCAAGGTTTATGTTTTAATATGAAGTCGCTTTAGCTTAGGTCGGTTGGATTGGAAAGTGTTAGACTTCAGGTGGACGAAAATCTAAACTCGGATCAAACAAAGCGTTTCAGATTTTTAACAAAGTCGACTGTAATCACATGAATATGTGAGGCTCGATTTATTAGGAGGGAGCCAAGTTAGGGGGCAATTTAACCTGAAAAAATGTTGCTTATTAAAATGAGTACAGTGGCTTATGGACTCCTGAGGGTGTTATGGAGCGAAGTCTAAGGTAAGGACATTCTGTCTCTGTACTTGTGCTGATTAATCACTAAAAATCAGGTGTTCTTGATTTGATGTTAGATAAATCATAGCAGTTCCACAATACTGTATGATAAAATTAATTATAAGGCAATCTTTTTTTGATGCTGTTTTCTGTTGCTGTTTCAAATTGTAGTTTTCATTAAATCTTATATTTTTTTCTTTTACTCGTTGAAGATTTGTTTTTTCCTCATGTAAACTAAAGAAAACACATCATTATAATATTATTTTCACTGTTAGATTTTACAGTTTTAGATTGGACCGACTGATCCCTTAGGTTTTCAAACAGACGCCTTTTTTTTTTTTTTGCAGCCGTCCCACCACCAGCTTCAACTGGTTTATCAACCCTATGAAGACTTTTGTCTTCCTGATCTGGAAGAACTACAAGAAGTACATAATAGCCCTGGTTGTTCTCGCCATCCTGACACTCTTCCTCGTTCTGATTGTTTACACGTTGCCGGGGGAGATCAGCTCTCTCATCGTCAACGGTTGAGAAAACCTGCTGGGACTCACCGTTGCCTTGTGCTCAACTCTCTCGCAGATATATTTAACCTGCTCGCACGCCAGCGCTAACAAAGAAGAGGATAATCAGGGATGTGTTCAGTGTTGGTGGAAAATAAATCATTCGTTTTTTTTCGAAACTAAAGTATAATTTCCTCACATGCTAGTTGTGCTGTTGTTCATGTACAAACAAATCAAATATTTTATCCAATGCACTGATTTACAATTAAAGTTATTTTTTTTCCCCAGGATTGGATTGTTAGATTTGAATGTTTCTTGCTTTCCTTGAATTAATTGAAACATATGTATCACAAGAGTTCAATGAGTCTGTCAGTATTGACCTGTTTAGGGGGAATAAGAGTAAATTGATGATGATCAGTGAATCCTATTTAGTTCAGCTCAATCAGAATATTTATACACTGCTAAAAAACTGAATAAAGACCAAAAAACAGCAGCTTCACACAAGAAAATTAAACTTACAAACAAAAGACACCAGCAGACATTTTCTGGCATTATGAGGAATCCAAGCAGCCGGCACTAGTTTTTCTTTGTCATGACTGAGTTTGTTTTCACCACACAGACTTTAGAGTAATTACACAGCACATCCCATGATCATCACAGAGTAAGCACTTGTTGTTTACACTAAAAGTGCGCTCATCATAACTGTCTGCCCTTCGTGTGAGGGCGTCATTATTGGGCTTTTATTTGATCAAAAAGGGTAACCAATAACCACATCACTATGTTTTAGCCAATCAACCTCCAGCTCGAGCCATTACAAGGGCAGCTCAAAGGCCACTGCTTTTAGTTTGGTCATCATCAGATCATTCTCCAAATTGAGAAGTTAATGTACCTCATATTTTGGAGAAATGATAAATTCATTTCTCCTTGAGCTATTTAAATTTTTTTATCGTGTTACCTTCATTATGATGAATGTATCTGATGAAATTTAAACAGAAAAAAAACACCTCAAAGTCGAGTATAATTGTGGCGTGGAATGGAATTGTACTGTGTGTTTTGAACCAATTGAATCTAAAAATTCCTTTCTGACTTTAGTCACAGCCGAAAGCGTTCAGCGCGGGAGTCTTTAAATTCATCCCTCTTCAGAGCAGCTGTGAACAGCTTTTCTGTTTCTGATGAAGAACAGCATCAATAAAGAATAATGCTACCACCACCATGTAGGGCAAAAACGCTCACTTTTGTCACATCAGACCAGAGTTCCTTCAACCTCCAGTTCCTGTTTCCCCTTCATGGCTTCTGGGAAACTATAAATTGAGGCTTTTTTCTTTTAAAGTTGCTTTCTTTCTTCACAACTGTTCTATAAAAGCCAACATTTGGAGACAACTAACCTATCTTTAGTGTTCTTTGGTGTTACTGTGTATTAACCAATATTCTCTAAGAAACATAAAACAGCTACATATACACTAAGATTAAAACACATACAGCCGGGTTACTTATTAATTAGGTTATTTTTTAAGGCAGTTAGGTTATAGATTTTGTTTGAGGTTATCTACTATAAAAGGAACATTTTCAAAGCATTTTCTTTCTCAATAGAATGATGCCTTTACTTCATGTTGGTCTACCAAATGTTAAACTGATGCTTGACACTTGCAAGTCCCATACGGACCTTTGTTATCTTTATACCACTGGAAGAACTTTTTTTGTTGCTTTTTGTTTTCTTTGCCTTAGTACCTATCTAAAAGCGCACAGAATTAAGCTCAAAGCAAGACTCAGCAGTCAGTGCTTGTCCTTGTCTTATTTGGCGCAACAGGAAGTTACAAATAGTTTGTTTACTGTCCAAATGTTTGCCCTGATTATTTCCGTTGAGACTGGCACTGTCAGATAACGATGAGACACAAGTTTGGCTCGCCGGCCGAGACGCTAAGGGAATTGATGTCAGACGACGAGTATGAAGTGTTTCCCATCACCTGTTTCATTCTTTTCTGATTTTGTGTATAACTGAAGGTTTGTGATTCTCTTTAACACTGGAGGGCGAAGTTCTTCTCAGATGGGAACAACAGTGAATGTTCTGGCCACTGAAAAGGAACATCACTATGTGTGGAAGAAAACTACAATCAGATAACAGTAAATGTATTAGTTGAATTTAAAAAATATATATATAAAAATATGTTACCCAGAAGCATAAAATGTACCATGATGGAGATGTTTGAGTTTTTGTTCAAACATGATCTGCAGGTTAAAGTGATAAGTGGGACATTCACCCCTGTATAAAGATTAGATTTCATCTGATTATCTGTTTTTGTCTGTATAAAGCATTTGCAAATCATGCACATCACTGATATTAGTTATAGTTTTTCTTTTCTTGTTCTGCTCCATTTTCGTCTCAACCATTGAGCTAATGTTTGAAAATATGTCCATTCTGGAATCACTGGGTTCTAAAATCCTCTGTATTCACTCTTTATTGTAGGATTTTAAGATTTTTTTTGTGTGTGTTTTTCCAAAACAGAACAGAAGTTTGTACGATATTACAACACAAACATCTATAACAAGTGTTTTAGTTATACATTAATTTATTAGACCCCACATATACTATAAACTTAACAAAAGAAAACATCTTTATCAAAGATTAAAAAAACAAATAAACAGTTTCTAGTAATTCGCTTTTAGACTCATTTAAACGGTTTAATCAGCAGACGCTGGTATGACTGGGATGGGGCCTGAAGTTCCCAGTGCTCCCAGTGCGGGGCTCCGTCAGCGGTGCGCGCCGCCGACACCGAGGGCTCCACCGCTGTCCAACGCGAACGCGCATCTCCATGCTGGTTCAATAAAGGAGCAAAAGCAGCGAGAGGAAAACGTGATGCTGCTGGATAGAGACGCCGGGCGGGGCTCGACAGGAGAGCTGAAGCTGGTCTGATCCCCCGATCGGAACCCGGTACCGGGTCCACCTGGCCCGGTTCTGCGCGCGTCGCTCCCGGCCTTTTGTCAGAGAGGACAGCGGAGCCCTCCTGCGGGATCCTCCCCTGAATGAAGGAGCGCTCAGCTCTTACCGGCAACTTTGTGTCTCATTGTTCCGGGTAGAACCGATCCACCTTTTGTTCCGGGGGAACAGAGGCGTGTGATTGCGGAACCAGCCGAGCAGGTCTCCGATCTGGTCCCCGGTCGTGCGGATCGGCTGGGATCAGAATGCCCGAGTGCGTGTCGGTGTCGGAGTTCGTGCAGGAGGTCCAGGAGGACTGGAGCTCGCCCACCACCTCCTCCTTCACCTCCAAGATGATTAACTGCAGGAACACCATCTACCTGCTGGAGGAGGTGAGTGCTGGCAGAGGCTGCCAGGATACAGATGTTTCTGCACAATCCATGTTTCTCCTTCTTAAAAAAAAAATGTCTTATCCAACCTTTACCATAACCGGGGTCCTCCAAGACAAAGAAAAAAATCCCACCAATGTTCTTTGTGTGAGGTGCAGCTATGCGCGTTCTCCACCTTTTCACCAAATGTATGATGACAATCTGAAACCACAAGGCTTTTTACATTCTGTGTTTTTTTTACCTCCTATTCTATGCCTGAATGAATGAATGAAAGAAAGGAAAAAAATGCACCAGTGTTTTTCTTATTGGTGCAAGGACTGTGGTGACATCATGTAACAGCTCAGCAAAAGGCTCTTATCACACTGGGTTGGGATCAATGTGTTAACATCTGTAAAATATCTGCCAATATATATGTATTAGTCACATTTTTGTTAAATTCAGTGAATTTATAATGCAACAAATGCTGTCGAATTGTCGATTGCGATGCCCTGACAGAAGTGAAGATATTTAATTACATGCAGTCCGATTCAGTACTGTAATAATAAAGTACGGTCACAGAATGGCTCTCTGTGTCAGCGGCCATCAGCTGCAGCATCGAGTTGGACGGAAATGGAAAGACAGAAAACCACAGAAGCTCTGGTACAGACGTACTTTAGACACTATAGTATATAGAAGTACTATAGAAAACGAAAATGCAATACACAAGCTTAATGGCAGTAACAGCTCTGTTAGTGGCTCTGTCCAGGAGAGAGACGCAGCTAAACACAAGTTTAAAACTTTTAACAGATCAGAAAAACAGAGATAGTGTACGGCTATTTTAAAAAAAACTCTTTCTGTGAAAGACAAAAAATTTCAAAAGCAAACCAATAGATCAGGTTCCCTTTCCATGGAAAAGATGTGCAGTACATGAAGGTAGTGGCAGCCATGGTTTTCGTCTTGGAACGACACGCATCTAAACACTAAAGAGGCAGGGAGCGAATACTTCTTTCTTTAGGAAAGCAAAGAACAGTAGAGTTGAAAGAGAAAATATCAAAGCGAGGTAAAAACTGGTCGGCATATCCTCCAGCAGTCTAAGACTACAGCAGCCCTTTAAAGAGAATGATTTTTGCGAAATGTTCTCTGATATTCTGGAAGCTGGTTTGCATTCATTCAGCATGGAGCTCCACAGCAAGAGAATCATTTTACAGGAAGTACCAAAGCTTATTCTTAACTTCTGTTACAAAATCTTAATTGTTTGTTAAAATGTATGTTTTAAGTCTTCAACCGTTGACACAATAATTACATTCTAAGCTTCTACGAAAAAGGTGCAACCAGTAAGAAAAGGCTTTTTTTATTTGATTTGAATAATTGAAATTCAACCAGAGCTGAAATACAATTTGGATAAATGACTGCCTAGGCTAGTCGAGCTGATCAATAAGCCTAGAATGAGCTTCTCAGGAGGCATAGAGTCATTTCATCACAGCTATCTGTCACTTAATCCTTTGATTGAGACGGTGAATTGATCAAAACCCAATGGTTCATTTAGTTAATGAATGAAATATAACATTTTGTATCTTTCCTGAAGTAAAAACAGACTAGAGAATTTCAGAAACTTAGTACAATTGAGTTTTTTAGGTGGTGGGAAGAAAAACTGATGCCAAAAATGACCAGGACTTCTATAAAGTCCTAAACTTGTCTGTTTTAAGTCATATGCTGATACTGATATGAGTTTGCCTAAAATATTTTCACAGGTCTATAAAAATCTCACCTGTCTAAGATGTCCATGCCCAGCACATGACGTGCGTAGTCAAGGAGGGAAATTTGACAAAGCGTTACTTAGACACAACAGATTTTCTTGTCTTGGGCAGCTTTACAGAATTCCTTCATTTTCAGGTCATTTTCAGCCAGTTAACAAATTAACTACTGTTAACAATTTGAGTAGCGGCTCCACTGCTGTGTGGGGTCTGTGTACTTGGATGAGGATAGACTTCATAACAGCATGGAGCAGGACCCCCCCACTCTCCCTCTAACCCCCCACAATAGAGTTATTGACCTGAGAATGGCCTGAAAAACACGACCCTCCCCTCGGCCCCCATCATGTACCCCGAGCAGGGCCGGCATATGTTACCAAGGCAACAGATTACTGGCCATCATCGTTTCTTGTTATTGTTTTTTTCAGGGTTATGAAAAGAAGCCGTAGAGATTATCAGTAATGGAGTTGTTAGTTAATCTGCAAGATGGTGTGGCATTAGCGGCAGACTGCAGAGGTGTAAACTGAGGCTGTTAATGGGTTATTTTGGTAGGCTGGAAGTCTTGTTTTTTCTCTTTGTTGCGAGACGTCGCATCTGTTAAAAGATGTGGTCCTGCCAAATTCTGCACGAACACCCAAACGTTTTTATTGTGTTTTAAACGAGTAATCATTCAGCGGATAAGAGAGTCACAGTTACAAGTACTTGAAATAGCATGATCAGATCAGACTTAGTCTGAATTTGAACTAGCCCAAACCAAGTAAAGTTTTAGGGATGCAAGGACATTTTTCTTTCTAAAGAAACATTTATAGAGAGAAAATAAACTATTACTGCATTCACATAATAATGTGGCACATTAAAAATAATCTTGAATAATGTGTAATTTGTCTATACAAAAGTCAATGTTCTTCTTGGGATCTCAACTGTTTAAATGATTAACTTTCAGTTTACATTTTCATTCCAGTACATTAACATGTTTATGTTGTCTGTTTTGTTATAGCGTTAAAACCTTACATCATTTCTCTGAGATATTGGAACAATTTGTAAATCTTGAACCTTCTTCCTGTTTTTTTGTTATATCCACAAGATTCTGTAAATATTCAGGTAAAATATAAATTTCCTTCAGAATGGCTGGAAAAATCTATACTTTTGGCATTTACACTGTTCCCATCTGTTACATTATTACAATTTAATTCTAGACATTCGGTTATGTGACTGTAACATTTTCTCCTACTTGAGCTGTTCATTTCTCCAGCTGGGGTTATAATGGGCCGTCTTGGATGCTTCCTCGACCTTTGCGACCCAGTTAAGATGGGAAATATCATCCTATTAGGTTTACAGTGATGCCATTCAAACAAAGCTGCCTAACACTTTTAACAGCTGATGGTTCTTTTGTCTCCATCTCCACGTGAACACAAGAACTGTGCAGAAAATGATAGAAAAAGCAGCCAAAAACTTTCAAAAAGCTTTGAGAAGCATTTGAGATTGGAAAGTAAATTAAAAATGGTGGAAATCTATCTAAATCTGTTCAATAACAAAAGCGTGTTTAGTTCGCTGTCAAACAAGCAATAATTTGTAATTGACCTGATGTATTTCCATCCAAATTTCCATCATCACTTGGGCAGCCTTATTCTTTTTGACATAATTTGAACTGAGCACAGTGTGATCATATACAAAAATCCTACAGAAACCCAAAAACAAAAACAAACGTTCAGTTTAAAACAACAACATCCACGCAGAGCTGCTTAATCCTGTGAATCCCTACTGATCCAATATTGGTTTTACAGTCACAAGAATGCAGCTGTCTGGTGTCCAGCGACAAAGACCGCCACCTCCTTACACATGCGAACCCACTCATGCAGACAGAACCGGCAACCACTTGTCATTAATGCGTGTGTTTGTTCAGGTTCTGGACAGCGACCGCTTGGTGTTGCAGAAGATGAAGAAGGCTGCGAAAGCCAAGTACGGTTCAGGGCAAGGTACAGATTGTGGAGAAACAGATTGCATTTAGATAGTTCCCCAAACTAACAGTTTTTTTTTTTTTTTTTTGGTTTCATAGATCATGTGTCTCACCTGGAGCAGTACATCAACTCAATGGAGAAGCTTGCAGTAAACTGTCACTCAAATGGAGAGTCTGAGGTCGGCTCGGCCTTCTGCCGCTTGGCAGACTTTTCGAAAGAACTTCTGTCTCCCATGAAAAACCTAGTAAGTGACAACAACAAAAAAAAAGCGTTCAAGGGCCTCTTCAGATATTTATGATTGTTGGTTAAAAATAGTTTCATTCCTTTGATTCCAATCTGAAATTCCCCACTAGGATCACAATCAGGAAGCCTTTTATTGCCAAGGATGCGAGGCCATACTAGAGACTTGTCTTGGCCACAGAAGCTTCAGTGCTTACATGAATTCCACAGCTTTTGTTCTGTTCTGTTCTTTTCTTTTCTGTGAAACATAAGCATCCCGGTTGGCATCACTACATCTTAAGGCTCTTGTTTGGAGCAGTCTGATGTCGGTTTAGTGGCTGAAATAAAAATAAACATAAAAGTTCACACAGCAGACTCAGTGACAGCTGATTAGAACAGCATCACGATCTTCTGAGCTAGGTGACGTCTCCTCAGCTGACAGAGTCAATTTAGTCCTAAACTTAAGCTAAACCTAAGAAAAAACTTCAAATAAAATGTTCAGTCTGTCTGTTCTTCATTTGAACTGATAACTAAATTTATTATGTATGCATATGAGCAGTAATTGTCATTGATATCCTTGAAGATCATGCAAAAAATACTTTGGAAATGGACTATTAGCGACCAAACTCAGCATTTTTATGAGTAGTATAATGAATGAAAAATCTGTTTTTTCATTGAATAACTCTGATTTAAAAACACAAATCTTCAAACATGCTGTTGATTTGTAATATATGAAAACCAACATGCGTTTAATTGTATATTTAATGTTTCCTCTATGTGTGTGTGTGCAGCTAAAGAGCATGCTCCACAACATCAACTTCTTCCTG
The DNA here is from genome assembly GCA_032876305.1 of Orestias chungarensis. Classification (NCBI taxonomy): domain Eukaryota; kingdom Metazoa; phylum Chordata; class Actinopteri; order Cyprinodontiformes; family Cyprinodontidae; genus Orestias; species Orestias chungarensis. Next base: position 189,818 of record JAVLVB010000591.1, on the reverse strand, counting down.
GACTCTCTAGTTAAAGGAGACCTGCGGGAGGTTAAGGGGGTGAGGACTTTTGATATCCCCAAATCAAGTGTATCTGATGAATAAGTTAAGCTGTGAGTCAGTAAAATGAGCCCAGATTATTACTGGAGATCCAAAGTACGTTTTTCCTTCGCTGTCCATCTGCAGGATCTGAAGAAGCCTTTCGAAAGAGCATGGAGGGATTATGAAAGCAGATTGTGAGTGATGATCCCTTTGAAAGCATCCGAGAGAGAGTTTACAAGCTCCCTTGTATCTCCTATTTTTAGGATACCCTTGTTACGTGTTTGTGCATGTAAAAAAAAAAGAAAAAAAAGAAATTACTTCTCTGCATAATTCAGAAAGGCTGTTGTAAGCAGAACTGAACTGCTAAAACCATCAGGAGTCAGATTAATAATTCAAAGTGTGCGTGCGTGTGTTCAGCAAGCAAGTGGAGAAGGAGAAGAGGGAGTTGGCACGACAGTACGGGATGGTTCGGAGCGAGGTGAGTGGAGGAGAAATCGCCGAGGAGCTTGAGAAGGAGAGGCGGTCCTTCCAGCTGAGCATGTGTGAGGTCAGTGGTTCTGGTTCTGTGCGGCTCAGTTCGTCACGTTCAAGCAGCTATGGTTAATGTCCAGTTAACAGACCAAACTCTCTCTATCTCAGTATCTCATTAAGGTGAATGAGATAAAAACAAAGAGAGGAGTGGACCTGCTGCAGAACCTTATTAAGCACTACCACAGTCAAAACAAGTAGGGCTGACACACACACACACACACACACACACACACACACACACACACACACACACACACACACACACACACACACACACACACACACACACACACACA